>OY755039.1:62215446-62302946 GCA_963576565.1 Aspidapion aeneum | reverse complement strand
TATGTCTGTATGTCTGTATGTCTGTATGTCTGTATGTCTGTATGTCTGTATGTCTGTATGTCTGTATGTCTGTATGTCTGTATGTCTGTATGTCTGTATGTCTGTATGTCTGTATGTCTGTATGTCTGTATGTCTGTATGTCTGTATGTCTGTATGTCTGTATGTCTGTATGTCTGTATGTCTGTATGTCTGTATGTCTGTATGTCTGTATGTCTGTATGTCTGTATGTCTGTATGTCTGTATGTCTGTATGTCTGTATGTCTGTATGTCTGTATGTCTGTATGTCTGTATGTCTGTATGTCTGTATGTCTGTATGTCTGTATGTCTGTATGTCTGTATGTCTGTATGTCTGTATGTCTGTATGTCTGTATGTCTGTATGTCTGTATGTCTGTATGTCTGTATGTCTGTATGTCTGTATGTCTGTATGTCTGTATGTCTGTATGTCTGTATGTCTGTATGTCTGTATGTCTGTATGTCTGTATGTCTGTATGTCTGTATGTCTGTATGTCTGTATGTCTGTATGTCTGTATGTCTGTATGTCTGTATGTCTGTATGTCTGTATGTCTGTATGTCTGTATGTCTGTATGTCTGTATGTCTGTATGTCTGTATGTCTGTATGTCTGTATGTCTGTATGTCTGTATGTCTGTATGTCTGTATGTCTGTATGTCTGTATGTCTGTATGTCTGTATGTCTGTATGTCTGTATGTCTGTATGTCTGTATGTCTGTATGTCTGTATGTCTGTATGTCTGTATGTCTGTATGTCTGTATGTCTGTATGTCTGTATGTCTGTATGTCTGTATGTCTGTATGTCTGTATGTCTGTATGTCTGTATGTCTGTATGTCTGTATGTCTGTATGTCTGTATGTCTGTATGTCTGTATGTCTGTATGTCTGTATGTCTGTATGTCTGTATGTCTGTATGTCTGTATGTCTGTATGTCTGTATGTCTGTATGTCTGTATGTCTGTATGTCTGTATGTCTGTATGTCTGTATGTCTGTATGTCTGTATGTCTGTATGTCTGTATGTCTGTATGTCTGTATGTCTGTATGTCTGTATGTCTGTATGTCTGTATGTCTGTATGTCTGTATGTCTGTATGTCTGTATGTCTGTATGTCTGTATGTCTGTATGTCTGTATGTCTGTATGTCTGTATGTCTGTATGTCTGTATGTCTGTATGTCTGTATGTCTGTATGTCTGTATGTCTGTATGTCTGTATGTCTGTATGTCTGTATGTCTGTATGTCTGTATGTCTGTATGTCTGTATGTCTGTATGTCTGTATGTCTGTATGTCTGTATGTCTGTATGTCTGTATGTCTGTATGTCTGTATGTCTGTATGTCTGTATGTCTGTATGTCTGTATGTCTGTATGTCTGTATGTCTGTATGTCTGTATGTCTGTATGTCTGTATGTCTGTATGTCTGTATGTCTGTATGTCTGTATGTCTGTATGTCTGTATGTCTGTATGTCTGTATGTCTGTATGTCTGTATGTCTGTATGTCTGTATGTCTGTATGTCTGTATGTCTGTATGTCTGTATGTCTGTATGTCTGTATGTCTGTATGTCTGTATGTCTGTATGTCTGTATGTCTGTATGTCTGTATGTCTGTATGTCTGTATGTCTGTATGTCTGTATGTCTGTATGTCTGTATGTCTGTATGTCTGTATGTCTGTATGTCTGTATGTCTGTATGTCTGTATGTCTGTATGTCTGTATGTCTGTATGTCTGTATGTCTGTATGTCTGTATGTCTGTATGTCTGTATGTCTGTATGTCTGTATGTCTGTATGTCTGTATGTCTGTATGTCTGTATGTCTGTATGTCTGTATGTCTGTATGTCTGTATGTCTGTATGTCTGTATGTCTGTATGTCTGTATGTCTGTATGTCTGTATGTCTGTATGTCTGTATGTCTGTATGTCTGTATGTCTGTATGTCTGTATGTCTGTATGTCTGTATGTCTGTATGTCTGTATGTCTGTATGTCTGTATGTCTGTATGTCTGTATGTCTGTATGTCTGTATGTCTGTATGTCTGTATGTCTGTATGTCTGTATGTCTGTATGTCTGTATGTCTGTATGTCTGTATGTCTGTATGTCTGTATGTCTGTATGTCTGTATGTCTGTATGTCTGTATGTCTGTATGTCTGTATGTCTGTATGTCTGTATGTCTGTATGTCTGTATGTCTGTATGTCTGTATGTCTGTATGTCTGTATGTCTGTATGTCTGTATGTCTGTATGTCTGTATGTCTGTATGTCTGTATGTCTGTATGTCTGTATGTCTGTATGTCTGTATGTCTGTATGTCTGTATGTCTGTATGTCTGTATGTCTGTATGTCTGTATGTCTGTATGTCTGTATGTCTGTATGTCTGTATGTCTGTATGTCTGTATGTCTGTATGTCTGTATGTCTGTATGTCTGTATGTCTGTATGTCTGTATGTCTGTATGTCTGTATGTCTGTATGTCTGTATGTCTGTATGTCTGTATGTCTGTATGTCTGTATGTCTGTATGTCTGTATGTCTGTATGTCTGTATGTCTGTATGTCTGTATGTCTGTATGTCTGTATGTCTGTATGTCTGTATGTCTGTATGTCTGTATGTCTGTATGTCTGTATGTCTGTATGTCTGTATGTCTGTATGTCTGTATGTCTGTATGTCTGTATGTCTGTATGTCTGTATGTCTGTATGTCTGTATGTCTGTATGTCTGTATGTCTGTATGTCTGTATGTCTGTATGTCTGTATGTCTGTATGTCTGTATGTCTGTATGTCTGTATGTCTGTATGTCTGTATGTCTGTATGTCTGTATGTCTGTATGTCTGTATGTCTGTATGTCTGTATGTCTGTATGTCTGTATGTCTGTATGTCTGTATGTCTGTATGTCTCTATGTCTGTATGTCTGTATGTCTGTATGTCTGTATGTCTGTATGTCTGTATGTCTGTATGTCTGTATGTCTGTATGTCTGTATGTCTGTATGTCTGTATGTCTGTATGTCTGTATGTCTGTATGTCTGTATGTCTGTATGTCTGTATGTCTGTATGTCTGTATGTCTGTATGTCTGTATGTCTGTATGTCTGTATGTCTGTATGTCTGTATGTCTGTATGTCTGTATGTCTGTATGTCTGTATGTCTGTATGTCTGTATGTCTGTATGTCTGTATGTCTGTATGTCTGTATGTCTGTATGTCTGTATGTCTGTATGTCTGTATGTCTGTATGTCTGTATGTCTGTATGTCTGTATGTCTGTATGTCTGTATGTCTGTATGTCTGTATGTCTGTATGTCTGTATGTCTGTATGTCTGTATGTCTGTATGTCTGTATGTCTGTATGTCTGTATGTCTGTATGTCTGTATGTCTGTATGTCTGTATGTCTGTATGTCTGTATGTCTGTATGTCTGTATGTCTGTATGTCTGTATGTCTGTATGTCTGTATGTCTGTATGTCTGTATGTCTGTATGTCTGTATGTCTGTATGTCTGTATGTCTGTATGTCTCTATGTCTGTATGTCTGTATGTCTGTATGTCTGTATGTCTGTATGTCTGTATGTCTGTATGTCTGTATGTCTGTATGTCTGTATGTCTGTATGTCTGTATGTCTGTATGTCTGTATGTCTGTATGTCTGTATGTCTGTATGTCTGTATGTCTGTATGTCTGTATGTCTGTATGTCTGTATGTCTGTATGTCTGTATGTCTGTATGTCTGTATGTCTGTATGTCTGTATGTCTGTATGTCTGTATGTCTGTATGTCTGTATGTCTGTATGTCTGTATGTCTGTATGTCTGTATGTCTGTATGTCTGTATGTCTGTATGTCTGTATGTCTGTATGTCTGTATGTCTGTATGTCTGTATGTCTGTATGTCTGTATGTCTGTATGTCTGTATGTCTGTATGTCTGTATGTCTGTATGTCTGTATGTCTGTATGTCTGTATGTCTGTATGTCTGTATGTCTGTATGTCTGTATGTCTGTATGTCTGTATGTCTGTATGTCTGTATGTCTGTATGTCTGTATGTCTGTATGTCTGTATGTCTGTATGTCTGTATGTCTGTATGTCTGTATGTCTGTATGTCTGTATGTCTGTATGTCTGTATGTCTGTATGTCTGTATGTCTGTATGTCTGTATGTCTGTATGTCTGTATGTCTGTATGTCTGTATGTCTGTATGTCTGTATGTCTGTATGTCTGTATGTCTGTATGTCTGTATGTCTGTATGTCTGTATGTCTGTATGTCTGTATGTCTGTATGTCTGTATGTCTGTATGTCTGTATGTCTGTATGTCTGTATGTCTGTATGTCTGTATGTCTGTATGTCTGTATGTCTGTATGTCTGTATGTCTGTATGTCTGTATGTCTGTATGTCTGTATGTCTGTATGTCTGTATGTCTGTATGTCTGTATGTCTGTATGTCTGTATGTCTGTATGTCTGTATGTCTGTATGTCTGTATGTCTGTATGTCTGTATGTCTGTATGTCTGTATGTCTGTATGTCTGTATGTCTGTATGTCTGTATGTCTGTATGTCTGTATGTCTGTATGTCTGTATGTCTGTATGTCTGTATGTCTGTATGTCTGTATGTCTGTCTGTCTGTCTGTCTGTATGCATACATGTGAGCTAAAAATTAAAAAATATCAAAGTGCGAAAAATTATTTTTTTAAATTTTACGCAATTTCAAAAATCATATCGAAAAAAGTTTATTAAAGATTAACTTTATGTAAATCATCATTTCATATTCTACAGAAGCGCACCTTTTGAGGATATGCCCACATACAAGGATCCTGGAATTTCTGTTCGATTTATATTTACCTGTAGTTTATGTGATTTCCGCGAGGGAAGTGTTGGAAATCTTGTTTTCATTTCTTTTTAGTGACGTCGCGGCCTACAAATACTTTGGTCGGACCCGAAAAGAGCCGCGGCTGCTTGTGTCGGTAGGGTTGAAATTATACCAGGAATATTTTATATGAATTTGGATAACTTTTGAAGGGCAGAATCAAGCAAAATTTCACGAAATCGTTAGAACCCCGTATTAGGAGGTATTTCAAATGACCTTGCAAACACGACGATCTTTTGCGCGCGAATGTTTGTTGCATTCGGAGGAAAAAGATCGGAATGTTCGTAGTGTTTTGCGCGTTTGGAGTGATTTGTTGCAAGTCAGTACGCACCTTAACACCTACCTAGGGCGCCAAGCGCCTGAGGGCACCCAAATGAAGAATTGAAAATAAATTAGCCCCAAAAATTTTCGCTTGAATTTTTCGTGGTTTTTACCAACAAATTTTTTCTGCCGCCATTTTTTCCAAAAAAGATAATGTTTCTAAAATTTTTTTTGTTAAATCTACAAGTTTTCTATTGCTGTTATTGTTCAGATACTTCATTTTTTAAAAATTTAAAAATTTATACAAACTGTTTATGTTGATTTTTTTTTTAATTTTCGCCTACAACGCAATTTTTTTAAATTTTTTAGTGTTTTTTTTTTAATTTAGCCGTTTTTTCGCAAAGTATTATTATTTTTAATTTTCGTGGAGTAAGGGTTTAGGTAAGGAAGCGCCAAATTTATTGTTTGGCTACACAAAAATACCTAGCTACGGAACTAACTAACTGCGGCGCCTAAATACCTTTGAAACTAACCAAAACTTTTGTATTTGGTCCCATTTTTCCTGAAAATGTTGGCGATTTATTTTGTTCAATAATTTTAGTTTTCTAAAATGTTTGTTTTCGTTCTTATTAAAAATTTTATTCTTTGGCACCATTTTTTCCAAATAGTAATTGATTTTTCAAAAATTTTTGCCTGCGGTGCAATTTTTTTGCACCTATATCTACAAGAAAATTTCTTCGATTTTTTCCAAAAAGTACTAGGTGTAAAGTGTTTTTGTTTTTTTTTCAAAAAACTAAATATTAACCCGCTAGGGTATCGGTAGCGTGTAGTTTAATTAATAATAATAAAAAAAAGGAGGAATCTATTTTAATTTGATACTTTTTACGTAAAAAAAATTGGCGCCCTTTTAATCCTCTGCCCCCTCCGCCTTTTGAACCACGCTACGCCGCTGCTCGTAGTAGGTATCCTAAGCCCAGGTTTAATATTAAATATAAAAGGAATTTTTCGAAGTACACTCAAAGACCAAATAAATCAATTTTCAGGCTAGTCCTCAGAAAGGGGTCATGGTAGCCGCAGACATATGTTTCCGCCTTGTTAGGGTTCATCCGTACGGTGCAACCACAATGGATGAACAGGAAATGAAATGAAGATTAGAAAACTGAAAAGGAAAATTGAAATGTCGATTGTCACTTTTGAAAACCAACTGCCAATTTGCATTATTTCTAAGGACTTGCCCGAAAATTAATTTATTTGATGTGCAAGCTATGCTTGACAATTACACTTGCTTAACTCGGCTTGGTTAAGCAGCGGGAAAAGTTTTCTGCCAGGGAGCAGCCTCACTCCCTGCAATGACCAAGAAGGCTTATGGTACAGTAAACTTAAGTAGTTATAGTGAGAACAACCATTAAATGTTGAATCTGCTTTATTAAGATAAATCCTCTCTTTTTATATAAAAAAATTGTTATAGTTCGTGAGAAATTATAAAATATAAAAATCAATATTTCGTTTTTTTCTAAACTAAATAATTTATATACTTGAGAAGGTAAGTTTATGTTATTAAAACCTAATTTCTCAAGATCACCTGTGTTTAAATAATGAATTTAACTAAAAATTAAGATTTATGAAAAATGGTAAAAAAAGAAAATCTGTTTAATTTTGTAATTAAACATTTGGTCTTTAACTATACCTCGAAAAATGTCTTCTAAATTTACTTATTTTTTACTTTTTAACACTTGCTATCAATTATTTAAGCCTTTTTTGTCACCCTTTTAGTTATCAATTTATAATTGGTAGTGAACTAGGTCAAAATATTTTCCAACAAATTTTGTTTTAGCAACATCCAAATTGCGAACCTATTATGTATATTTAAATTTTTCGAATCATGATTTGTTAATAGGTAGATTAAATCGGCAGCTATTCTGTTTGGGAAAATTCAAATATTCCATAACAGTTAGTGGGCATATTTTTTCAAATTAGAAAATTAAATCAAAGTGTGCTTAAATGAAGTATAACATAAAAATCGTTCCAAAAACTAATTGCACATTTTCATATAAATCCTAGCGGATCCTTTTCTCGAAATTTATCAATTTTTTGCCTTTTTTCTAGTTAGTCTAGGCGCTGGGTACTGTCACGTGTGACCTAATATGTGTACTCAGTTCGTATAAAAAAAGTTTGGTCACGTGGTCGAACTCATGGTCGTTTGGCCGCCAACTTTCAAAATGCCCGCCAAATTGATAGATTTCTTTATTTAAGTGTATCTCCCTACCCCTTGATTTGATTTTAATTTTTTAAAGCTTGTTATACTCCCTTTTTAAAGACAAATAAATTCTGTAAATACAATTTTTTTGATAAATCAAGTAGTTTGTGAGATTATTATGCCAAGATTATTATTATTTCCGCTCGCAAAAGGATTAAAATAAGACCCATGCTTATTTTATTGTAGCTACAATATTATGTTTTTTTTTTGTTACGTAGAAGGCTTTTATAGAAAAAGTGAATTTAGAGCGAAACGATGCATCCTAGCGAAAAACGATAAAATTTATTTTTTATAGTACTTTAAATTCCGCTTCTTTTGATGTATCACGTAGTATCCTAGCTTTGATAGTACAAGTCAGCTAAAATATACAATTTTGTAAAAACTCCAGGTTTTCGCTCCAAAATCGATTTTTTTCTTAAAAATTGTAAAAGATATGACAGTGATCAGAAAAATCGGAATTAAAAGTACTATAAAAAATTATACTTAACGTTATTCGCAAGGATGCATCATTTCGCTGCAAATTAAACTTTTTCTATAATCTTGTGAATAGTTTAAGAAACCACCCTTTTTAATACAGTCTTTTGGGGTACCATCCATCGAACTTTAAACACATAAAGTCAATATCCTCTTCTGTGAAAGGTTTAAAGCCTATGTATGTAGCTACATTAAAATGATCATGGGTATTATCTTTATTATTGTGCAAGCGGAAAAACTAATATGCTTGGTATATCTTAAAAACTACTTGATTTATCAAAAATTGCGTAATAACAAAATTTATTTGCCTTTAAAAAGGAGTAAAAAAAGCTTTCAAAAATTAAAATCGGACCACTGGGTCGGGAGATACGCTTAAATAAAAAATCTATTAATTTGGCGGGCATTTTGAAAGATGGCGGCCAAACGACCATGAGTTCGACCATGTGACCAAACTTTTTTTATACTCCTATACGTGCTTATCCATGCCCCGCAGTAAAACTGAGCGCACACATACGTGACTGGAGCCAGCACCTAGACTAACTAGAAAAATGGCAAAAAATGGATAAAATTTCGAGAGGAAGATCAGCTAGGATTTATATGAATTCTGAAGTCAGGAAAGACTCCATATTCAAAATGTACAATTAGTTTTTGGAACTACTTTTATGTAACCTATACTTCATTTAGGCACACTGTAAAATATACTGGAAAGCAGTTTTATTTTAAATTATTTTTAATTTATTAATAATATGAATTATATTTAATAATACTTTCTAAAGTGGAAAGTAAGAATGGATATTTTTATTTAGAAAAGCGTCGGTCTACTCACGTCAGGGTCTATCTTAGTTTTGATGATTTTTCAGGAGAGCGATTTTAAATAATTTGTGAGATTCATATATTGATTATTTTAAGATACGACCATTAAAATTTATAAGAATAGCTATTGTGTAAAATATTGAGAGCCCATTCGTGAGATGAAAATATAAGGATTGAGCCGTCTATTTGCGGTCTTAACTAAATTTTAAAATTTTATTATATACTTCCGAGCTACTATGGCACTTTGCTATATTACCAAAAAAAAAATCCGTCGTTTCTTTTATTGTTTTTTAAGTTCTGACCAGGGTTTCCTTTTATGTTTTACAGTGATCTGAGGCTAGGTCATAAGTGGTCAAATCCTGATAACATTCTTAACTGAAGCTAATTGAACCCTTAAATGACTCGATGCTTTAAAAGTTAATTTATAAATGAGACTTTATTTTTCTTCTTTAATTGTTTTGTTTCAGTATACTCCATTTTGTAAGATAGCAAATTGTCTTCATATAAGTAATATTTTGCTTCCAGAGAAAACGCTGCCTTAGATTAATTCAGTTTCATTTTATAATAAAACAATTTCTGTTTCATATTAAAATAAAGAGGCAAGATATTTTTTGTGCCATATCAAGAAAATATTCTCTTGGTGAATAGGAAAGCACAAATTATTTTACTTCAAAGCAATTTGCTTTGATCTAAGACAAATTTTTTTCCATACGGTACGTATAAAATGAATCGTGCCTAAGGGCGCATATATTGATGCGACGCCACTGATTAAATGATAAAATACACACTTTGTATTCCAAAGCGAGGGTTGGGCCTTATGTCGTTCTCATGAAAAATGCAACAAGATGCACGATGCAAAATTTGAGCACTGGGTTTAGGAAGTTATTATTTGATGCCTCAGGCTTATTTCAGCTCATGCAGACCTCTTAAGAAACATTATTCCTCAGTGTAGTCTAACAAATCTAAACACGGTAAGTGTTTAAACACAATTTTTTTTATCAAACATGTTTATTGTATTGCAATCTAGTCAATAAGACTAATTAGTAATTTTGTTTTAACTTAATTGACTAGAAAAGTTAGATTTAAACTTAGGGTTCACTCAACAGTTCTTCCGGCTTTGCTTCGTCTCTAACTCACAATTGTGTTGTTTTTATTGCATTATTTTGTTTTATATATATCATACATAGTTTACTAGTTCAAACGGCTTCATTCTTTTTGGTCTTCGAACTAGCATAGTATTTTCTAGAAGCTGAATTGCTTCCACATTCACATGTCGATGGAGTCTATCTTTATGGCTTTTTGTGTACTTTTTTATAATCTCTGCTACAGTCTATAGGTCACTATTTCGAACGTACCAAGGTGCATTCTCAATGTTTCTTAATACTTTATTTTGAAATCTCTGTAAAACTAGGATCTTACTATCTTTAGTACAACCCCATAGTTGAATACACACAGAAAAAAAGAAGTTCCTCAGTTAGGACAAGTAGTTTTCTTGAAAAAATTATCTTGACCCAAAAGCAAAAGTCTCCGAACACAAATTGTTTTCTCTTTATCTAAGCAAACCGCTTGTTTTGGGAAAAAAAATAATTGTCTTGCCTTTCGCGAAGAAAAAGTGGTTTTGAAGCAAGATATAAAATGTCTTACTAATATCTTCTTAACACAAATAAAGCTTTACTTTGCGTCAAGACTTTTAATTTTTTCACTCGAAATATCCGGCATTTCAAAACAAAAATGGCGATTTATTCCGTAATACTGGAAAACACAAAATAAGAAGGTTGCCACTTCCATTCAAAACAAATCAATTTTCTTGGATAAAGCAACTTTTATTTTCAACGGCAACCAGCAGTTCAAGAGAATAGTTCTTTTTTCTTGGATCAAAGCAATTTGCATTGACAGAAGACATTTTTTTTTCTGTGCCTACAGTGTGGAACAGCCAAATGGAATAAATTCGATAACGAATAAATGAGGGCGTCGAGGGGTAAATATCTGCCCAAAATGTTGTACACCATAAATCCTTTTTGAAAATTAAATCCCTAGAAATCCTAATAAATCCCTTGAAATCCTGTTAAATCACCAATAATTTCCTATAAATCCTAATAAGAACCCATTAATCCCTATAAATCCCAATAATTCCGAAGAAATCCCGATAAATCTCCATAAATCCGAATAAATCCCCGTAAATCCTATATAGTTTTACTTATGTAGCTTGTTTTTAATTTAAACTTGGAAAATGAGCTAACGGCTTAGATGCGAGCGAAGGGGCAAATAATAAGATGCATTCAAAGATTTTAATAAAACATTTTATTAGCATATAGTACCCTTATGCAGTTAACAAGGCAAGCAATTGAACTACTAACATGACAATGATGACCCTTGGCAAAAGGTGGAGTAGTCGCAATTTTGACATATGTTGTTTATCATAGGAGTCCTAAACAGAAATTTGAGTTTTTGACATTGGGGGTAGCCGGCTCCCCCCCGCCATCTTGAATTTAATGTGCATAAAAAGGTTTTTTTTAAATTACTTGGTATCTGTCCCGAGTTTTAAAGCACTTTAGCATCTTAGACCTTTTAGTAAATACTCGCCCACTTTTTTAATGTCATCTTATGTTTCCTATATTTGGAGAATAGAAAGAAGTAGTGCGTTATTTGGCAACACCGCATGGTTTAAAATAAGCATAATGATTCAATAAGCTATTCTCTTTAAAAATTTTAAAAGTCCGTTGAAATTCTGTGCTTTTGAGACGAGTTTAGTGAGTTTCAACTTCAGTTTAAAAAAGTGGGCGACCGTACGTTCCTACGGGGTAGCTATTCTGGGTCTTGAACGATGGGACCATCCACATCACACGCTTTGACCAATAGCAAAGTCTCAGTGGTCTCGTGTTGTGCGAAATCACTTGTCCCGAACAATGGCATAGCCGCCCGCTCTTCAGGGTTAGTGAATTTTAGGTAAACTCGCAACACCGCGCAAAAAGCGTGTTTATCAAGATCCCCAAACGATTTGTTGGCACGTGGTAGACGATTGCTTTTGCGTAGAACATGATGATTAAATCAGTGGCGTATATAAAGTAGGGGGGCTGGGGGGTCCGCCCCCCCCCAAGCTAATACTTTTTTAGATATTTTCTACATATTTCATAAATACAAACATAAAATAGCATAAAATACGGCCTAATTGGGTCTCGGGCACCCCCTCCCCCCCCCCAAACTGTCTCGGGCCCACCCCGAAACTTTTTTCTATATACGCCACTGACTTAAATCCTTGGTAAATCCTTGGTAATTCACTATAAATCCTCGTAAATCCTCATAAATCCCTAGTAAATCACCGTAAATCCCAGCAAATCCTCGTAAATCCCAGTAAATCTCCGTAAATCCTTCCCCTCCCTCGGAGGGCATGTTGGGAAAAACGCTTGGACACGTCGATTTGTATTTTTAAATGAGCATTTTTTTCAACAAAAAATTTTTATATAGGTTGTGTAATGTGACAGGGGCCAATACCAACTTTCTTATTTTAAATGCAACCCCCTGTATATTATTTATTTTTTGGACTCTTCGGAACATTCTAGACATAATTCATGTACAATGTCCTATACCTAAGTCTAACCATTTTTGAAATATTGACAGTTTAGAAACAATAATTTCCAATTTCAAAGCAGAATATTTCGAAAACGGTTAGAACTATGGAAAAATGGCTTACAGTCACTATCTTTAATTTTAATTATCTATAGATTGGTATCAACCACGACCACATCCGGTTTTAAAAGAAAATCCGAAATTCCGGTTTAACCGGAAGTGTTCGTCTTTGGTGTCAATCGATAGATAATTCAAAATAAGGTTAAAGACATGCAAGACGTTTTTCCATAGTTCTAACGGTTTTCGAAATATTCCGCTTTGGAATTGGAAATTGTCGTTTCTGAACTGTCAATATTTCAAAAATGGTTACACTTAAGGAGAGTTTACACATGCATGGATTTGCTGGCGCCAATAAAAACTGGCGCGCCAGTAAGTTAAATTTGCAAGTGTAAACACCGACTTGCACACAAGTTATTTTTTTGCATGCATGTATCAAAAAAGTCTGCAGCTGACTGAATTTGCTGGCGCCAGTGGTGACGCATGCGCGCAGAAAAAGAAAATTTTCATGTGTAAACAAGTGCTTGCACGTCCGCTCGCCAGTTTTAAGTTCATTATTTTACATTATTTTTAATTTTCATTGTGTTTGAGCTTCAAAAATTTTCTTATTGTTGTTTTTATAGCTTATTATGGCTAAAAAAAAGTGGTCAGCAGAACTGACCATACAGTTTCTTGGAGGCCTGGCTAACTTCAGGGATAAATTTTGGAATTGTATATTTTGGTACACAATAAAGAAATTGCAATGATGCAAAAGAATCTCCTGTTGCAAGATATCTTAATGTCACTTCCCATTTCAATTTTGGGGTTAACGCATCTCTCATGTTGGTATCCATTTTTATAATTCGTGGCGTCACACACTCTAGAAGAATATCAAAATATGTTGCTTTGTCATTCGAAGATGGTTTTTATAGCTCGCAGGATCTTCTGCTGCAAGTTCTCGTAAAAGTTTTTCGGAAGCACCCAAAGTAGATCGACGAGCAATCCATGCTTTAACCCAGATACGGCCTTTTCGTTGTTCCTTTTTCTGAATCTCTTTTATTTTTTTTTTAAATAAAAGTTTAGCGACTATTTTGCGGGCTTCCGAGAGTTCAGCCGACATATCGCGTATCGTGTACACTTTAAAAATGAAACTGGCTTGCCAGTCTTTTTACTCTTCGCACAATAGTGTAAACCTTTACTGGCGTGCAAATAGAACTGGCGCGAACACTGGCGCCACTAAATTCATGCATGTGTAAACCCACTATTAGGTATAGGACATTGTACTTGAATATGTCTAGAATTTTCTGAAGACTCCAAAAAATAAATAATATACAGGGGGTTGCATTTAAAATGAATTTAAAATAAGAAAGTTGGTACACATCCTATATAATTTTTTTTGTTGAAAAAAAAAATGCGCATTTAAAAATACAAATCGACGTGTCCAAGTGTCTTTTTCCAACACACACATTTATTCTTTATCGAATTTATTCCATTTGGCTGTTCCGCACTGTATTATATCCATACTGATTTCAGTATCTGTCTATAAAGCAGTAATTCATCTCAAGTTCTTATTTTTTTTTATTAACATGAGCTTTCCAGCGCAATTTGGTATCAAGTGTATTACCGAGATATTTTGCCTGATTTAAATATGATATGGAAATGTTGTTAATTATTATTTGTATTTGATTGATATTTTTGTTTGTAAAATCAAAATGAATTGATTTGATTTCATTTAATTTTATTCGCCACTTTGTGGTCCAACTATGAACTTCGGTGACTGCATCCCTAAATTTTTCTATGCATCCTTGAATAGATTTTTCTACCGTCAATAAACCAGTATCATCGGCAAATGCTGCTAAGTGCCGATTTTCTGGCTTTGTTTAAACACAAATATTATAGTTATTTTTGATATGGAAAAAAAGTGTGACTTTACAGGGAGCTTCTTTCAATAGTTATTTTCCTAACAAGTTCGGAAAGTATTAAAGAAAACAGCACTGTCACAAAATAGCGCGCCGAACCGAACCAAACCGATGCCCGTTATTCGTAGCAGCGCTATTTTGAGACAGCGCCATTTTGATGCGCCCTATTTTGTAGCAGCGCCACTTTGTAAGGCGCTGTTTTGATGCTCGCTATTTTGTTGGCGCTATTTTGATGAGCTGTATTTTGTTGCAGCGCTATTTTGTAGCAGCACTATTTTGTGGCCGCACCATTTTATAGCAGCGATATTTTGTAAGGCGCTATTCTGTAGCAGAGCAGTTGCAAAGTACTTTTCCACACCTGTGCGGCAAAGCAGTTTCATTTGATTTGTGCAAAATTAAAGACTTCTTACAAAAATTAGTATAGTTCTGTGTACTTACTTTTTTCATGAAAATTTTAATTTTAGGGCATCTTAATAAAATGTTCAAACATGGTTCCAATCATGAAATGTTTAAAGTGGCCAAATGGACAATGGTTTTGTGTGGAATCTGGCGAATAAAATCTAAAAATGATTGGTTTACCAACACAGCTTTTTATAGGATTTATTCCGTTTTGATTCAAGCGTTTTATCAGTCATTAGTTTTGTTATTTGCCGTTGCGTTTTGCCATTTGCGAACGGATGATATCGACACAGGTAAAAAGAATACACATTTAATCATCCTCATATTGCCACTTCTTTTTTTTAAATTTATTTGCTAGGAAAAGCTAGCAGTGTAAATTGGGCTTTATAGATTAGATTAGGTTATTTATTTGCCATATTAGATATATAAAAAATAAAAAATATCTTTAGTACCTCAAAACTGGGATCCATAAATAAGTACCGAAAGTGTTCAGGTATCCCCAAAGGATTTGGAACTAAAGAGCAAAGAACTTTTCGTATTCACTTCGCACTTGGTAGACATCCAATGCGAAGTGGGTACGAAAAGTTCCTTTGGGTCGTAATCACAGATTCGTTACCTACTTTTAATAAATTTAATGTTTCGATAACGAAGGCACGATGGCAAGGAAATGGCAAGGCGCGAGCTACCAACTGACTACGCTTAGCTTTTTCTCTCTTCGGCTTTTTAATTAAGTGAACAACCAGCAATATTCCATTAACGACATTGCAGCTTTACTTTAATTTAAAAAGCTTACGTTACATTTTTTTAAACACCCATTAATACCTAGTTAATATAGGTTAAGAGTGTAAGTTTATATATAATGTTTAATATAAATATATTTTTATATTACCTACCTAATACCTAGCTCGTCAAAATTTACCAAATCCATTAGTTTTTATTTTTCATAAAAAAAACAATTAAAAGAGTTTCCATTTATAGAAAAATAACCTATATTTGCGACGTTATTATGTATAAAGCACTGTAAAACTGAACTTTATTAATTTAAGTTAATATAGATATAATAAATATTTTCTATGCACTAATAAAAGGAACTTACTCCATAATATTCGTCAAAGAACCCAGTCTTTTTTTTTTTAAGAAATTTATGCACCGAAATCAATGGGCGACAAATTTTTAAACCTTAGATTTAATAAAAAATTCAACGATCCTTTTTTTTATTGCCAGTAGCCAATAATAAAAAAATTATTTGACTAAGCTCCCTTACTAATGTTTTTAAGCAAATTGAGCGTTGACACAAAATAAATCATAGGGTCACTGCATCCTGGAAGCCTGGCGTCTTCAGCGCCAGGCTTCCAGGATGCGGTGACCCTAATAAATCATTCTTAACAGCGCGCAGCGTTTTAAATTTAAAACTATTTTATTGATAAGTAGATTGGGTTTTTTGGTGCTAAAATATAATTTGATAAGAACTATTCAATGCAATCATTTGAAAAGCCACCCTTGAGCTTAGAGACAAACTGCGCAAGCGTTACATTATTTTAAATCCCCCTGTAAATATTAGAGCACAAGATTGTAGAAGCACCGTGTAAGTGTCTGTTCTATCTCTCTCTGTTATTCGTCTGATGATGTAAAAAAAACAGAAATTTGCTACCGCCAAATATTTATCTGACTAATTATGATAAAAAAGTTTAGGTTTTTTGATAAATGAGTTCAGGAAATATTACCAATATTACCTCTAAAAAAGGGCAAAAATTTTTCAAAATATAAAAACCTTTCTTTACGCTTGCATACATTTTGAAAAATGCCAACGATATGTTATTGCTATGTCTACCTAGAGACTTGTTTCTAATAACATATAACATTAACAAAAATTTTACGTTTAAAACAAAAAAAAAGTATTTCTTGAAAAAATTTGCTCCATAATTTTTTTCAAAATTGTTTTTTTAAATCTGATTATTGTTCCTAGTTTGATACACGACTTCACCAAAAAATATTAAAAAATCTTCAACTTTGATGCTCTGCATCTCGTGTTTTGACCCAGATCTAATATGAATTTTTTTCATATTTTGACCTCATCTTTTACTCAATAAAATTTTGTTAGTCATACCATTCACACCCTCTACTTTGTTAAATATAACTAATTTTGTTTAAGGCATTGAAATTCTCTCCAAAATGATCTTCGCTCTTATACTTGTAATCAAATCTGCTCTTTGTCAATCCAAAAAGATGGTCAACTTTTTAAATGTCGCCATTACAGAAGAAGAACAAGTAATGCCAAAAAATAAAGACGCGATGCCAAAGAATATTTACATGCAAAGTGTGAAATATTGCTCTAACATGGCATTACTTTTGGCGATCTACTCGTATCTGGTTGGGGCATACTTGTGTTATATCGGTAGGTAAAGCCCGGTCTAGACATAACATTTTACCTTACGTCTTGCCTGTCAGTCAAAAGGGTCAAGTATGACGGTTGAAAGACCAGCGTACACACTTGATAGTTTTAACGTACGTTTTTAGATCAGTTTTTGGTACACCATGGAGGAAGCACTGCTTTTGTCAATAATGTTTTTTGTTTTAAATGTCTATGACTTAACCGTTTCAGTAGCTAAACATAGTTTTTTAACCAGTTTTTCAAAATGTTGTGCTGATTTAGTTTGGTAATGTCCCCTGAAGATGTAAGTTTCTGCTTACGAAACACGTCGGGACTATTTGTTTAAAACAAATTAAAAATTAGTGGAGGAAGTCAATAACCTGTTTGATTTCCTAAAAAATTATCTTATCTAATGTCGGACGTTTCGTATACCAATTCTAAGGTGCACTCGAAAGGAATTAAAATTGTATGCACTACCACAAGAAATGCCGCTAAAACTGACGTTTTACCGGAAACAAAGCCTCTACCGATCAGTTTAACAGGTCCGACTTCAGTCCTGTTCAGTTCAGGCAAAACGTACGTTTTAGTGTCTACACAAAAGGTTTTGCCTGATCCGTTTTACCTGATCAATTAAAACGTCAGGCAAAACGTTATGTGTAGCCCCTCTTAAGAGAGAGCTCTGCGTATGGCATATAATGAGCGTGTAAGGGTTTTGAAATAAACCTTTTATGAGAAAAGTTTTAATATTAATATATATGATACGTTATCATTCAGAAAAGGCTTCAGTACAGTTGACCACCTTTTAACCATAAAAATCCTAATAGAACGAGCCAGCGAATACAACATTTCACTATTTATTGCGTTTAAAGACTTTGAGAAAGTTTTCGATAGCACTGAGCACTGGGCAGTAAAAGCACCTGTAATTAATAGCCTAATAGATCACAAATACACAGATTCAATTGCCAATATATATAGCGAAGCAACAACATTAATTAAAATCCAAGAAGGAACCAAGCCATTCCACATAAGAAAAAGTGTCAGACAGGGTGACACAATATCCCCTAAACTATTTAACCAGGCATTAGATGTTTTTAAAAACTTAAATTGGGAAGAAATGGACATCAAAATAAACGGACAATACTTGAACCACCTAAGATATGCTGATGTTAGCGCCTTAATAACAGATAAGAAAGAAGAACTCATAAAAATGCTGGAAGAGCTGGACACAGCAGCTAAAAATATAGGCTTGATTATGAACTTCACTAAAACTAAAATCATAACAAACATAGATAAAGATACTATCAGAATAAACCAAGAGAATATAAAACAAGTAGAGGAATATATATATATATATATATATATATATATATATATATGGTGGGGTGTTGAGTAATTTACTCAGGAGAGATTTAAAATGGACTGTATAAATGGTTTTTGTTCTACTCACTGTTCGTTGCTGGGTTGTGGGGTCGATGGGCGGCCGCCTTTATCCTGGCTTCAGCAGTTCTGTTGAGGGGTTTCCATTACAGAGGTTTTAAGAAAGGGAGGACGAGGGAAAACACTCGCGAAAATTCGTAAATCTAATTTACTTAAAATTATTTAACTAAAAGGTGCTTCGCTTGATTGCACACCGTGTGATTGAATAGGGATTTAAAACGATATATCCCGTTGAAATACTAATTCACACTGATTTTTCATTATATTTTTCTAAAAGCTACAGGCTAAGGTGGACAAATCCCAATTCTACACAGTGAGACAAAAAATATCTTATCCAACAAAAAGTAAAAATAAAATATCTAAATTCTAACATCCACACGAAATGAATGTACTGAGGACCGAACATCCCGCCGGCCAAAAGGGGTTTACCCCTTTTAATTTTAACTACTATCTACATTGTCTTCAATGGGGAGCGGACACAGCTTAACAACCGGTCGCTTTAAAGTACCGTTAGTGGTACGCACGCTTGCCACTCGTACTACACCGTCCGAACCTGGATGCACTGCCTCAATACGACCCAGTCGCCATTGCATACAGGGAGTGTTATCCTCTTTTATAACCACAAGGTTACCAATTTTTAGTGAACCTTTACTATCATGCCATTTAGCACGTTGGTGAAGAGTATATAAGTACTCTTTAGACCACCGAGACCAAAAATCCTGGTGCAACTTCTGGAGCAATTGCCAGCGATCTAATCTATTAAGGGGGGTGTCACTAAAATTGGGTTCGGGAAGTGCACTAAGAGACTCTAAGGTCAAAAAATGACCTGTGGTGATTGCCGAAATGTCATTCGGATCACTACTAAGGGGGGTTAAAGGCCTACTATTTAAAAAGGCTTCTATCTGTACAAGCAGAGTGTACATCTCCTCGTATGTTAAGATTTGAGATCCAACTATACGTAACAAATGAGTTTTAACGGATTTTACTGAAGATTCCCAAAGACCGCCAAATAGGGTGCAGAGGGGGGATTAAAATGCCACGAAATTGTTTCTGCTTTTGAAGCATCACGCATTAGATTACATAAAGTTCTATAAGCTCCAGTAAAATTAGTTCCACAGTCACTGTGGAGTGAAACAAGTCTGCCTCTACGGCCTACAAAACGGCGTAAGGCTGCCAGAAAAGCATCGGAAGACAAGCTTGAAACTAGCTCTAAATGCAAGTCATTAACAGATTAAAGGGACCTGCGAAGTCAACAGCTGTGTGAAGAAAAGGCTTAACTTGGCTCACGCGAAGTAAGGGTAGATCACCCATGGGAGCTTGAACAGGGGTTGGATGTATCTTATAGCAAGTAATACACTTAGAAACTACCTTTCTAATTACATTTTTGCAGGAAATTATCCAAAATTGTTGTGCGATTATGTACTGAATTGATTGAATTCCTGCATGGAAATATTTCAAGTGTACATAACTAACCAAAAGTTCCGTAAATCGATGATTGTTGGGCAATAGAGCAGGAAATTTTTGTTGATAGGACAACGAAGTAGAATTTCTTAATCTGCCACCAAGGCGAAGTATGCTTTCATCATCTAAAAAGGGGCTTAGTCTTCTAAATAATTTTGAGGGTAAAAGATGCTGTTGGATTCTATCAATGTCATGAGAAAAAGCTAAAGTTTGTACATGCTTTACTAAGAGCATGACAGACTGATGTAACTCTAAACTAGTAAGAGGTTCAGTTACTTTGATTTTGTTTCTACAATTCGACAAAAATCTTAAAATATATGCTAAAACTCTACGTAATCTATCAAAACTAGAAATATTTTCTATTAGTTGAGCTAACAAATGGGGTTCTAATTCTGCTACAAGAAGACATGTTTTTCTATGTTCAGGAATGTCTTCATCAGACAATGGAAGATTTATTTCTGTCCATGTGTCGGTGTGTTGCGACAAAAAACTAGGGCCATACCACAACATTGAGCTTTCTGGGAGGAGACCACGACTACCTAAATCTGCAGGATTGTTCTCAGATATGACATGATGCCAATGCGACGAAGGGATTTTTTCTTGGATGAAAGTTGATCTATTACTAACAAAAGTGGTAAATCTATGTGGGGAAGACTTTATCCAAGAAATGACTATAGTTGAATCACACCAAGCGTATATTTCACTAATTTTTAGCCTGGGCTGATAAATTCCTAGAACATAATGTAACAATTTTGATAACAGAACTGCTCCACACAGTTCAAGGCGGGGTATACTAATTGTTTTTAAAGGGGCTACTTTGGATTTTGCAGTCACAAATTTGACACAAAATTCATTATCTTTTAATGAAAATCTAAAATAAACAACAGCACAATAGCCTTTTTCAGAGGCGTCGGAAAAGCCATGAATCTGAATTGATTGGTAACTATCAGGCACTACTCTACGAGTTATTTTACATAAATAGCAAACTAACTTCACTTGTAAATTTTTCCCATATTCTACTAATTTCTATCGAGGGTGGATCATCCCAATTGAGCTTTAAGTCCCAAAGCTCTCTGTATTGAATGTTTTAGGAAAAAAGTAACAGGGGTTAAGATACCTAGAGGGTCAAAAATCTTAGCTAAGTTGCTAAGTAAATTACGTTTTGTACACGGTGACAAAATTGAGTTTATCGAAAATTGATAGCAATCTGATGATGGACTCCACTCAAGTCCTAAAACTTTAAGAGTATTATTGGAATCAGCATCAAAGGATAAATTTTCATTGCACAGATGAGAAGAAGGAAAGTCTGCCAAGAGTCTTGGGTCATTGCTGCACCACTTGCGCAATTGAAACCCACCTTTGGCAAGAAGAGAAATTAGGTCTTTCTGAAGCCTTTTGGCACCTTCAAGGTCACAATGCATGCCAGTTATATCATCTACATATGAGTGCGAGATAATTAGTTCTGAAGCTTCAGGGTAATTAACTTTCTCCTGCTCAGCTAAAGTTAGCAATGATTTGATAGCTAAATAAGTGCTGCATGTTAATCCATAAGTAACAGTACAGAGAGCTATGTCTTCGATTGGACCATCAGGCTGAAAACGCCAAAGAACGCGTTGATAATCCTGATGAGGAGGAGTAACTAGAATTTGTCTAAACATTTTACAGATATCCGCTGTAAATACGAATTTTTCCAATCTAAATAACAGAAGTAATTGACATATGTCAGCTTGAAGTTTGGGACCAGGAAGCAGGCAATCGTTTAATGAATAAGGATCACTAGAACCTTTAGCAGAGCCATTATAAACCACGCGAAGTTTAGTTGTGACACTAGAAGGCTTTAGTACACAATGATGTGGAATATAATAACTTTTATCTGGAATGGCCAAAGATGAAACTATTTTCATATGTCCTAAAGATAAGTATTCCTTCATAAAATCGGAATATTGCATGTAAAGATCAGAATTTTTTAACAATCTACGTTCTAATGCTAAGAATTGCTTGAGTGCTAACTCTCTAATGTTGGGAAAAGAAGGTTCGCTAGACTTCAAAGGTAGAGATACTACAAATCTGCCTGTCTCTGTTCTATAAGTGGTTTCAGAAAATATTTTTTCGGCTAAACTATTTTCAGGTGACATTGAATTGACCTTGGGAACTTCCTCGACAAGCCAGAATCTTTGAATGGTATCTTCGAGGGTGTCCATTGCCAAAAATGTTTGAGAAATGAATTGACTAATTACTTTAGACGAAGAACAAGTTTTACCCATAAGCAAATAACCAAAAATACTATTAATTGCCACTGGATCATTAGGACCAGCAACAATCTTTCCATCTTTAAGAATTCTTGCAAATATATCAGCTCCTACTAATATATCAACCGGTCTAGATTTGTAAAAATAAGGACCGGCTAGCTGACAATTTTTTAAGAAAGGCCAATTAGTAGTGGAAAGTGTTGAAAGTGGAAGATTTCCACATATTTTAGGGATAACTACGGCACTAAATTCTAAAAGGGGACTAGATTTTCCTGAAGGACGAATGGTAGAAGAAATGCTCTCACAACTTTTAAGCATAGGGGCTTCACCAATGCCTTGCACATCGATATCTGATTTGTAACTATGTAAACCAAGACGTTTAACACAAGCTTTCGTTATGAAATTTGAGGTTGAACCTGAATCTACGATTATTCTAATAGGTTGATAACCGCCTTTGCTATCTAAAATTTCTACTATTGCGGTGGATAATAATACACCCGAAGAATTGATGCTACTACTTAAACATAAGGGGTTGTCTACAGTTAATCCGACAAAAGCATTGGGGTTGCTTTGTGAATTTTGACTATCAATATGAGGTAATTGAGCTATAGAGTTAGCATTATTGGAAACTATACTACTATGGTTGGCATGGTGGTTGGCACCCGAACTAGTGGGGTGGCCAATGGAATTCGGGAAACTAGAACTAGAATGCGCTACTGGATTACAATGAGTATTGACACTCTGATTATAATAATTTGGAGTGGAACTAAAGCTACTAAAATGGGGGTTATGACCCTGACTATGATTGTGTACAGGATTGTACTTAGGACCCTGACTATTATGGTGTGTAACAGTACTGCAGGCTTGAAAATTTCTATTATTTTGACTACTATTATTCTGACTACTATTATTCTGACTACTATATAAGGTGCTAACTTGATTGGAACTATCATTTCCACTGGAACAAAGTAAACTATGGTGACGAACACCGCAACGAAAACAGGAATTAGTGGAGGGGCACTCCTTTATACTTTGCGATTTAGAAAGGCAATTTAAACATAAATAATTTGCCTTGGCAAGTTTATAACGTTCATTGGGAGTTTTTGAGCGAAAGAACTGACATTTAGAAAGAGTGTGATAAGGTCCCTGTTTGCAAACTACACAAGTATTTTTATTATTATTTTGATTGGGTTGACTTAGAAAAATATTGGAAGTTTGTCTGGAGCTACCTGATTTAAAACTACTACTATTATTATTTATAGATTTTTTAAAGAATTTTTTATCTTCTTTTCGGGTTAATTCTACATTATCTAAAGCTTCACAGTGTTTTTCCAAATACGCTATTAACTCTTTATAATCAGGCATTTTATTGGAATCAGAAAGCTGTAACTCAAATTTTGTTGCTAAGGAAATATCTATTTTTCTATTAATCATTTGAACTAATGGAAATGACCACGCGTCTATAGGTAACTGTAAATTGCGCAAGGCCTCTAAATTATCGTTAAAGGTATCTAACAGGGTACGTAAATCTTGAGGATTTTCTGAAGATACTTTTTTAGCATTTTCAATAGCTGACCAATGACTAGCTGCTATGATTCGTTTTCTATAATATCTTTTACACAAAGTATCATAAGCAATGGAATAATTAGCATGAGTTAGTGGCAAATCCTGAACTAGGAGTTTTGGCTGTTCCTGAAGGGCTTTCAGTAAATATTCGAATTTAGTTACATCCGAAAAGTGCGGATTGTTATGAACCAGGGCTTCAAACATATCTTTGAAACTAGGAAATGAAGTTACATCTCCTCTAAAAATAGGTAAATCTAAAGGTTTAAGATTGTTAGTAAACTGAGGTGCCTTTGATAAGGAAACAGAAGATTGCCTTTCACTTGTTGTATGAGAAAATAAGCTAAAATATATGCTTTTAATATGCCAGAATTTATTTTCAAAATCAGCTCGAACTTTATCATCAGCTTGAAAATCATCCTGTTCATCTAATAAACCTATCAAAATGTTATACTGTTTACTGAAATTATCTCTAATTTGTTCTAGGTCTTGATAGCGAACCTTGAGTGAAGCATGATATTTGCTATCAGTCTCAGCTTTTATAGCAAAATCGTATATTTCAGTCATGCGACTAATTACACTCAGTCTTAAGTTTGTTGCTTTTCTAACTTTATCTGACATTGTAGCTTAATAATTAAACCAAATTAAAAATTATAAAAAAATCTGTTTTATATTTTAAATTTAAAAAATTTAAAAAAAAATTATTTATTTCCTAAGTTAAATTTTAAACTTAATAAATGGCGAGAAATCTACTAACTACCAATTTAATGAAGTTGTCTAAACGTGGTAAACGAGTGCTACTATTTGTTGAAAACAAAATTTTTCTACTATTTTTTTTCAACTAATAAATTGAGCAATTAATTGGAAATTTTAAGAAAAAATGCTCCTACCACTAAATACGCAATTAATTTTATCAGTCATTTACCTAATTAGCATCTATAATTAATTATTTTATGGTTCCAGAAAAAAGCTACTACAATTTTCAATTTATACGTGTCACTGTGTATTCTAATGGCTGGACACAGTAGACGAAATACTACTACTAAAAGGCTTGACCACTGTGTCAGCGTACTAAAGCAATGCATACAGTAAATTCTAATATGGAGTGTGGCTAAATTCTATTTGCGAGTGTGAAATCAACGGTGAAGCAAGAGCTAAATGAGACGACTATACGTTCTATACTATATGAGAATCCATTCCCGTTACTAAGCGAGAGACCGGCTGCTAGACTGCTTTTCCTCGAAGCAAAGCAAAAAAAAGGCTATACGGAAGAAATTGATTTCTATTCAATTTGAATAAATCCACGACCTATAATTGGAAATTTTGTGTGAATGTTTTACAGCAAGAACTCCAAAAATTTATGTTAATTAATGACTATATGCCGATTAGTTTACTCCTAACTTTGAGTTTAGTGAAAAAGTCTACCTACTATATAAAAAAAACGACGATTAGGGTAGTAAAGTAGGAGTAACGCTAGAAAATATCTGGCGAAAAGGACCAAAATGGTGGGGTGTTGAGTAATTTACTCAGAAGAGATTTAAAATGGACTGTATAAATGGTTTTTGTTCTACTCACTGTTCGTTGCTGGGTTGTGGGGTCGATGGGCGGCCGCCTTTATCCTGGCTTCAGCAGTTCTGTTGAGGGGTTTCCATTACAGAGGTTTTAAGGAAGGGAGGACGAGGGAAAACACTCGCGAAAATTCGTAAATCTAATTTACTTAAAATTATTTAACTAAAAGGTGCTTCGCTTGATTGCACACCGTGTGATTGAATAGGGATTTGAAACGATATATCCCGTTGAAATACTAATTCACACTGATTTTTCATTATATTTTTCTAAAAGCTACAGGCTAAGGTGGACAAATCCCAATTCTACACAGTGAGCCAAAAAATATCTTATCCAACAAAAAGTAAAAATAAAATAACTAAATTCTAACATCCACACGAAATGAATGTACTGAGGACCGAACAATATATATATATATATATATATATATATATATATATATATATATAAATATGTATATATACCTGGGACAAATTATTAAACTAAAAAAAGAAAACCAAACAGCTGAAATCAAGAGACGAGTAAGATTGGCCTAGGCAGCATTGGGTAAATTAAGCTACATATTAAAAAATAAAAAATATCCTCAATAACTCAAAACGAAACTGTATAACTAATATATCCTTCCAGTACTTACCTATCGATCACAGACCTAGACACTTACAAAATCAAACATGGTTAAGGCCTATGTCCAAATATGGATCGAAAAAGGCTAAATAGATAGAAAGATAGATAGATAGATACGTTATTTTATCTAGAACCATTCCAGTTATTGTAATGGGTTTATAAATGGTTGATTTTTGCCTATAATATTTAATAATTATATTCCGGTATAACTCTGCACGGCTTTCACAGACTTAATGGCTTCAGGAAATTTTAATTATCTTATAGTTCCCCTTTATATTAAATAATTTTCCTATAAACGATTTATTTCAAAACCCTTTTACGCGCTCATTAAATGTTGCAGAGCTCCCTCATAAGCAACCAAAAAAGGGCGTGTTGATAGGCGGAACTGGATATTCGCAATATAGTCGTAAATTTGTCTTGAAAGATAAACTTTTGTGGCGCCATCCGTTTTCGTAGAAAGTGGTGGTAATGCAAAGATGAGTCTCAACTTAGCACTACCACCATAGAACAAACTAAAATTATAACAAACTAATCTATGAACTGATTGTCGTAAATTTGTCGTAAAAACAAAAATTTTGTCGCGTCATCCGTTTTCGTAGAAAGGAATGGTAGGGCTAAGTTGAGTACCACCATAGAAAAAACTAAATTTTTAGAACTAATCTATGAAATGATTGACGTAAATTTGTCGTGACAACAAAAATTTTGTCCCGCCATCTGTTTTCTTAGAAATGAGTGGTAATGCTAAGTTGAGTCTCAACTTAGCACTACCACCATTTTAAACAACTAATCTATGAAATGATTATTGAAACAAATATTTTGTCGCTCCTCCCGTTTTTATGGAAAGGAGTGATAATGCTAAGTTGAGTCTTAGCACTACCACTATAGAAAAAACCAAAATTTTAAAAAACTAATCTATGCAATAATTGTAAATTTGTCGTACATTTTCCGTAAAAGAAAAAAAAGTGTCGTGTCCATCCCCATCCCCCACCTTTCTTATCATAACTTACTTTAAAGGAACTCTAAATCCAGCTTTTGGCAATTATTTACAGTTAGTTGTTGACCTGAATTAAGCACAAAATAATAACAAGCGGATAAAATTTCTTTTAGTTAGTCTTTAATACATTTATAGCAAGCACGAAACAGGTATTTAACCACTTACAACACCCAAAATTTCCTAGCAGAAGACCAAATTACGCTATAAACAGACCGGCCATGGCGCGTTATAAGCACGTCGGTGGTCACGTGACCTTAGGAGTTCCAGGATTCTTATTGTATTGATTAATATATTATCTGTTTTTACACAATTTAAATAAATTGACCAAATTTTTTTGTTCTCATATAGGCAAAAATTTTAAAAAATATTTTGCTGATGTATGTGTTTATTATAGATAAAAGAACTGAATTTATAAAATAAAAAATTATATAAAATTTTCACTCTAATATCTTCAGGTACATATATTAGGTACATAATATCGTTAGTTACTTAAAATCTATACAAGTCTTTTAAAATTGGACATAGCAAACCTAAGCTTTTAGTTTTTAAATTTTTCTTTGTCTTGTCACAAAGTTTAATATACATCATCAATGTGTAAGTTAACTACCAACTCATGTTCTTTTAAAAGCTGTATCTTACTATTTAAATATTGCACACTACCGGAGAGATTACTATCTGTTAACAATATTTTACAAATCAGTTTTTTAATATTGCGAGGGTGCAGACAACATATTACCTTAGTTTTGTAAATTGACATGTATGCACTGGATGACTGGATAAACAAAGATGTAGCCCACATTAAAGTGTATCCACAATATCTTCGATTCTCAGGTGACCTTTTCAAGAGACCTAATTGTTCAATAAGAAATGACAATTGAACACATTTTTCACTCTCACTATCGAAAATGTCACTAAGGATCTCTATTACTTGATCAATCTTGTCTTTTACCACTTCTTTCCCGTTTGCAACTTTCATTTCAATAAACTGCATTAGCTTTCAAGTGTATCGGGGCTGTCCAAAAATAAAACTCCCACTTTTTTTGGCAGTTTGTTTTTTGGTATGGACACATTGTTAACATTTACAAAAAATGACAGATCTCCCTCAACAACTAGAGATGCTAACAGTGATGGATTGTTGTTCAAAAATGTCATCAGGCACAGGCAGACTGTGTCACGTTCTTGGGTTAAAATCCAATTTTTGTTTATTTTATTTAGTATTAGATAGAACAATAAAATTTTGAGATGTCCTCAATATTTGATAAAACTTTTGATTTCTTATGAGCTTGAAGTGTTTCAAGACTTTCTTGTATTGCAGTTTCCATTTGTTGCCTCTCGACATCAGCTAATCGAACAGTAGATACAGGTTGCCTATTTAGGTATTTCAGAACATTTTTAAAAATCGTAGGTACATCATTTTCTGTTAACTTGGGTCTTTGTCTTTTAACATTTTTTAGCTCCCCATTTACAATACACTTATCAAACCAAATAACCTGCTCGTTAGGAAAATGTTTAATGCAAACTTGTGGATCATTAGGAGTTTTTCGCAACCAAATTTCATGCATTTGTTTATCCACTGGCAAATTAAAAGTTGACACCTATTCGGTTTCAGTTTTATAGTTGGGCCGACAACTAACAACACTACACGTTTGCGGCATTGTTTATCTTATAGGTATTTTCTTTTTAATTTACTCATTAGCCATTAATTATTTTAACGCAGATCACGACAGTCTTTTTCGTGGGCTGCGTTATTTTAATAACTTTGATAAAATTCACATAAAATTCGTGCCCGAATTAAAAAAAATCGACGTAAACAAACATACCAAAACTGAAAACACACATGTTTTGTAATGACAGCTGGCCGGCAGGCGTTCTTTTGTGACCCTCTTACGGTCACGTGATCTTTCCGCGCCCGGGCCGGTCTTTCTCGTGGGCTGCGCCAGTCAAACTGTGACCTGACGTCACGGCCGCCATGACACCGAGTTACCAAATAACCGGTATTCCACACTATTCATTCTAATTCAATTAAAAAATGTTTTGACCGTATCGTGTCGCTTAGTGCTGTCTATTTCGCTTAGTGCTGTCTAATCTTAAGTCGGGCCAAGTCCATGGTAGGTCAAACGGGGCAACCGCAGTTTTATAATTACATTTTAGGAATGGAACAAACCTACAGGTATCTGAAGCAGCGGAAGTTTGGTAACAGCACAAACCTGAACCAACCATTTCCAATGCCTTTATGGTATCCCTTTGACAAACACAAGTACTATAATGTTGCATTGATTTATCAGTTGGCCGAAATTATGTTGACATGTTTTTATGGTGCTGCTGTTAATGCTTTTAACAATTCTGTAATGATTTTTATGGTAAGGAAGTTTCATTGATTTGTGTTTAAAGTGAAGCACGTGAGAGCTGTCATCTTACAGGTCAATACCTTTGCTACCAATTATATCCAAGCTCTTTGAAAAATTATTGCTTAAAAGAACAAAACCCATCACAGAAAGAAAAGAAATTATTCCATCTCATTAATTTGGTTTTCGAAACAAGCATTCCACGATAGATCAAGAACACAGAATTACTAATATAATAGAAAAAGCACTAGAAGAGGGAAAAGTTTGTTCTGCAATTTTTCTAGATGTAGCACAAGCATTTGACAAAGTGTGGCATGAAGGCCTTAATTTTAAACTAAAACGGTTTCTGCCAAAACAATATTCGGATATCTTGGAATCATACATATCTGATAGACATTTTAGAGTAAAACAGGAAGACTCATACTCAAATTTAAGAGAAATTAAAGCAGGCGTGCCCCAGGGTAGCGTACTAGGCCTTTATCTATACTAATTATTGACTTGCGATATCCCAAAGCCAGAAAATTGTCACTTAGCAACATTTGCCGATGATACTGGTTTATTGACGGTAGAAAAATCTATTGAAAAATGCATAGAAAAACTTCAGGATGCAGTCACCGATGTTCACAGTTGGACCACAAAGTGGCGAATAAAATTATTAACAAAAATATAAATCACATACAAATAACAATTAACAACATTCCCGTACCATATTCAAATCAGGCAAAATATCTGGGTATAACACTTGATGCCACATTGCGCTGGAAAGCACATGTTAAGAAAAAAAAAAGAAGAACTTGAGATAAGGTATAGAAAAATAAACTGGCTAATTGGAAGTGTAGCGTTACCGCTAATTAGTTTAGTTTTAATTATTTTTGGGTATTAATTATCTATTCCACTGTGGTTATAAGAAAATTGAAACTTGTTTTTATTTTGTATACTTTGGATTTATATTCTTTCTTTATCGCGTTTTTTCAATGATGATATTTTGGGATGATATTTTTTGCTGCAAAAAATAGGCATTGTGCACAGACAAATTTAAAGTGGATTTTAGTATCTCAAACTCGCTTTTCGAATAAACCTCGAAATAAACTCTTATTTACCTGCGCTGTTAATATTTGAAATTAATTACTCGATTTTGCCTGTAAAATTGTGAAACCATAACGTTATTTTTTATAAACTCTAAACCCCTTAAAATATAAACTTTGAGTGAAAAGGTGTCGCCACAGCTGCAAGGAGGTACCTCCAGGATCAAAAAAGAAGAACAAGTGGGGTAAGTCATCCCAATTGTCGTTTCTCTCTACTACTCTAAAATTTTAACTTTTTACAAATCTAAGGCCAGTGGAGTACTACAGTTATCGAAGGGAATAGTACAATTTTTGGTCCTTCGAACCGGATATATACCAGTTCGCATTGATTTTGTGGAAAGTTTCAATTTTCTTATAATAAAGTATAAAAAACTTATATATAAAAAAGATAATAAAATTAAAACTGTAGGTACAAGGTCGCTTAATCTCCGTGGCGGTCGCCAGGCAGAATATTTTCTTTCTCTCTCGTTACTCGTAAATCTCTATCTCATAAGTGTATTTTACCAGTTTTTTGTAATTAAAAAACTTTGATAAATTTGGTATTGCTTTTTCCACTATACTAAAGGTTTTTTAATAGTATTTTTTGTCTTTTTTTTGGGAGAAATGTCGAACGAAGCTAAAATAAAACAAGCTAATATTTTGTGCCAACAATTAGAGGCCAAAATAAATGATTTACACACTATCGCAAGTGACGCGTTAGAGTACGCCCAAATTTTGAAATGCGCATGCGCCATCTCGAATCTATTTATAAAGATTTTCAAAAACAACACGCTTTTCTATTGCAATGCAAAGAGCCTTATGGATATGCAAAAAAGTTTTTGCGATAAGTATTATAAGATTTTAGAAATTAATGAATCCCTGTTTAAACCTAAGGCTCCTACCCAGATTAATCAGCCAACTTTGCGCACAAATGCCGAGTACCCTATAGTTAGAATTCCTACCTATTCGGGCGATTTAAAACAATGGAAAAGTTTTATTGACATGTATGACGTCATTGTTCATAATAACCCAAATATTGCGGATATTGAGAAATATAACTTATTAATAGGCTCCTTAGGAAATGAACCCCTTTCGATCGTTAAATGCACCCCCGTAACTGGCGCGAATTACGAGGTTGCTTATGAGGCACTTATGGAACGTTACGATAACATACGCTTAATAGCTAGTTGCCATTGGCAAGAAATTGAAAATGCCAAAAGGATAACCTCCCCAAAAATGTTTCGGCTTTAAGTAATTTAAAAATAGACACCTCTGGATGGGATTTTATTTTATGTCAAAAATTATTGCATTGTTTAGACCAGGACACAGTGACTCGATTTGAATTACATCACAACTCAAAAAAAATACCAAAATTTTCTGAACTTCAAAGTTTTTTATGTAAACAATGTAACGCGCTTGAAACCGTTGATTTTAATACCGAAATTAAATCGCAGTCCTCCTCTCACTCAAGCTTAAAACCTCCAAATACTAGATCCAAGACGTTTGAGACCAGAACAAATAATTTAAGACCAAGGCATTATTCATTATTTACAAATAACAATTCCCCCTCAAATAATAATTATACCTCAAATAATACATGCGCCGTTTGTCAAGCTCAAGGTCATTTGATTTACCGCTGTCCTTTATTTTTAGAAAAAACCCCTCAAGAGCGTTTTAATATGGTAAAAGCTAATCGCTGGTGTGGAAATTGTTTAGGCTTAAAACACTCCAAGGACGGTTGTAACTCCAGTATTTTGTGTTTAAAATGCGGGAGGAACCATCATACTTTACTCCACTTCCCTCAGAATGATTTTCGCCCTCAAACGCAACCTCAAAATACAAATAATTATAATAACTCGCCTCAGAATTACCGAAACAACTCTCCTCAAACTCAAAGCACACGAAATAGCTCCCCTCAAAGCGGACCTCAAAATACTAATAATAGTCAAAGCGTAAATAGTCAATATTCTAATCCCAGCAGCTCTCAGGCAATGCTTAGTTTTGATTCAAACTCCTTTAATAATACCTCCTCTTCGTTGACCGGTGTTTTGCTATCTACTATTATATGTGAAATTCGTGACTCTCAAGGTTATTATCACGAAATACGCGCGGTTTTGGATGGAGGGAGTGAGATTTCGGCGATAACCGAAAATTTGACTAAAAAATTAAAATTACCCTATAATAATTTAAATATGAATATTAGCGGGTTAGGGTTAATGAACTCTCATGCTTCAAAAATGGTGATTTGCAACATACGCCCCAAAAATGAAGAAAACCCCCTCTACACTGTAAATGCCATTGTCTTACCTCAAATTTGCAATAAGCTTCCCTCTACTCGCTTTGTAGAAACCTCGTGGAAGCATATTTCTAATTTACCGCTCGCCGACCCTCATTATAATATGCCGGGGCCGATTGATATGCTATTAGGCGCAGATATTTTTCTCGTACTACAATCGCATAAAATTTCTGGTGTCCACTCTAACGAACCTACTGCTATTTTAACCACGTTTGGTTACGTAATCACAGGCAAAGTTAGCATCCCCTCTCAATGTAAAATTAACTCTTTTTTATGTTCTAGTTTTGAATCTGAACTCGATAAAAATTTAAAACGGTTCTGGCAAATCGAGGAACCACCCTCAGCACCCCTTTTAACCCCTGATGATCAACTCGCAGAAGAAATATATTGCAAAACACTCTCTAGAAATAACGAAGGCCGCTATATTGTTAGTCTGCCATTTCGCGAACCCGCTCCCTCTTTTGGAGATACTCGCACTCTAGCAATGAAACGTTTTTACTCCCTCGAAAATAAATTATTGCGTAACCCCGAAATTTACCAAAAATACTGCGAATTTATGTCCAATTATTTGCAAAATAATATAATGGAAGAAATTGTCGACCCCTTTAAAAATTTAGAAAATTCTTTTTATCTCCCACACCATTGTGTACTCAAACCAGAAAGTGCTACCACAAAACTGAGGGTTGTTTTTAATGCGGCAAGTCACGTTTTTAGACACATAATGACATGCTTTTTCCCGGTCCAAAATTGCAGCGCGATATTTGTGCAATTTTACTTAATTTTAGACTGCCTCTTGTAGTTTTTTCGTGCGATATAAAAATGATGTTTAACCAAATTCTTTTAAATCGCAAGCATGTTGATTACCAACGTATTTTTTGGCGTTTTTCTAATTCGGAACCTCTAAAAGAGTATAGGCTCTTAACTTGCACTTTTGGTGTAACGTCATCACCTTTCCATGCTATTCGAACTTTATTACAATTAGCTCAAGATTATCGAGACCAATATCCTGTCGCTGCAAATATCTTAGAAACTCAATTTTTTGTCGATGATGGTGCAGCAGGTTTCAACTCTATTAAAGAGGCTCTATGTGCTCAAAGGGAGTTAATTGACATTTTAAAATGTGGAAATTTCGAATAAAGAAAATGGGCTAGTAATGAACCCTCTTTACTCTCTCACTTACCCCCCGAATATTTACTCCATGAATCCCTTTCATTGGATCTCCATGATGAGAATTTTAGTTTTAAAATATTAGGCTTAGAATGGAATCCCAGCTCCGATCATTTTTCTTATAATGTAACTTGTCAAAATTCTGTTTGCACTAAACGCTCTTTACTTTCCGAGATACATAAAATTTATGATCCTCTAGGCTATTTATCTCCTATTACTTTATTTGCTAAGTATCTTATTCAGTATTTGTGGACTCTAGGTCTCGACTGGGATCAAGAACCTCCATCCGACGTTATAAATAAATGGCAACAGTTTAAAGTCGAGTTACCCCTTCTTAAAAATTGCAATATACCTCGTCGAATTATTTCTAATAATTTTTTATCATGTCAATTACATGGTTTCTCAGACGCAAGCATGCGTGGGTATGGTGCCGCGATTTATATTCGCATACTTACCATTGAAAATAATAAAATAAAAACATTCTTAATCTGCTCTAAATCAAAGGTTGCCCCGCTTAAAAAGGTTACCTTACCACGTTTAGAATTGCAAGGTGCTGTTTTATTATCAGATTTACTCTTCTTTGTAATAAAAACTTTCGAAAATAAAATTCATATTAATAAAGTCTTTACATGGACTGATTCTCTCGTCAACCTCGCTTGGATAAAAAAACCACCCTATTTGTGGAAAACTTATATTTCTAATCGCGTGAACCATATACGAGAAAGGGTTTCTCCCGATTTATGGCATTATGTGCCAACTGAAGATAACCCCGCTGATCTGTGTAGTAGGGGTAAATTACCCTCCGAGTTAATCAACAATCCCTTATGGTGGGGGGGACCTATTTTTTTGCAAAAAACTTCCGACACTTGGGACTTAACTTTGGATGAAGTAAAACCTTGTTCCATTGCTTTAGAGGAGCAGCAAAAAGTTGTCCTTGCTAATTTCGCTGACACAGAATATATTGATACGCTCATAGAAAAATACTCCTTTTTATCTAAGATTCAACGCATTATCTGCTATATTTTAAGATTTGTTTATAATTTAAAAAATAAAGATAATAAAAAAACTGGGTATTTTAGTTTAAAGGAATTGGACGAGGCTCTTTTGGTATTAATAAAACGCGTCCAAAATATTTATTTTTCAGAAGAAATAAACAATATTCAAAATAAAAATTCTCTATCGAAATAATTTAGAAAATTAAATCCCTTTATTGATTCTTCTGGTTTATTAAGAGTTGGAGGTCGTCTCAGAAATTCTAACTTAGATTACTCGCAGAAACATCCTATATTGTTACCCCGTAAATGTCGCTTAACATATTTAATTATTGAGAGTTATCATAAACAGTATCTTCACCCTGGGGTGCAAACCCTACATTTTTTAATTTCTCAAAGATTTTGGATTCTCTCCGCTAAAAAAGCAATACGCTCGATTATTTCAAAATGTCACTCTTGTTGGCGGTTAAACCCTAAACCCTTTGAAGCGCCTATGGGAGATTTGCCTCCTTTAAGGGTTTCTGAATTACGCGCTTTTTCGTGCTCAGGCGTTGACCTTGGCGGCCCTTTTTTAATTACCATGGGTAAAAGTCGCGGCGCGAAGTCTTATAAGGCTTATATCGTTTTATTTGTATGTTTCTCCACGCGCGCTTTACATTTAGAGTTAGCTTCGGATCTCTCCTCGGAAGGCTTTTTGGCAGCACTTCGGCGTTTCATAGCACGACGTGGACGAGTGGTAAAATTAACGAGTGATTGCGGTAGCAATTTTAAAGGTGCAGCGAAACAAATCGCGGATATGTTTGCTAAAGCTGCCGAAGTTGAAAAATTAGAGTGGCATTTTAACCCCCCGGCAGTCCCGCACATGGGAGGTTTATGGGAGGCTGGCATTAAGTCCGTAAAAACCCATTTAAGTCGTGTTGTAGGCGACCAGAATTTAACATATGAAGAGATGTATACTTGCCTAGTACAGATAGAAGCTCTTCTAAATTCGCGTCCCCTTGTCTCGGTATCAAGTGATCCTAACGATTTATCTGTTTTAACCCCGGAGCATTTTTTAACCCTTGAACCGTTAACAGCGTTGCCAGACTTTGATTTAACTCATTTAAAAATGAATGAATTTAACTCGATGGCAGTTAATTCAAAGGCTTCATCAAGACTTTTGGTATAGATGGAGGAACGAATACCTTCACACATTAATGCAACGTGCAAAGTGGCATATGCCCGGTACTCCAATTTTACCTGGTACTCTTGTAATTATAAACAGCCCCCTTGCGCCTCCAACAAAATGGCATTTGGGGCGCATAGAAAATATTTTTCCTGGTAAGGACGGCATAACTAGAGTGGTGTCGGTGCGTACTGCCAATGGTGTAATTAAGCGACCGGTAGTAAAGCTATGTCCTTTACCGGACTCTCTAAATAGTTCCGTTTAAAAGTTGTATACTTTTAAAGGTGGGGGGAAAATGTAGCGTTACCGCTAATTAGTTTAGTTTTAATTACTTTTGGGTATTAATTATCTATTCCACTGTGGTTATAAGAAAATTGAAACTTGTTTTTATTTTGTATACTTTGGATTTATATTCTTTCTTTATCGCGTTTTTTCAATTGGGATGATATTTTTTGCTACAAAAAATAGGCATTGTGCACAGACAAATTTAAAGTGGATTTTAGTATCTCAAACTCGCTTTTCGAATAAACCTCGAAATAAACTCTTATTTACCTGCGCTGTTAATATTTGAAATTAATTACTCGATTTTGCCTGTAAAATTGTGAAACCATAACGTTATTTTTTATAAACTCTAAACCCCTTAAAATATAAACTTTGAGTGAAAAGGTGTCGCCACAGCTGCAAGGAGGTACCTCCAGGATCAAAAAAGAAGAACAAGTGGGGTAAGTCATCCCAATTGTCGTTTCTCTCTACTACTCTAAAATTTTAACTTTTTACAAATCTAAGGCCAGTGGAGTACTACAGTTATCGAAGGGAATAGTACAGGAAGGAAATCCAATTTAACAATTCATAATAAGTTACTGCTTTATAGACAAATACTGAAACCAGTATGGACATATGGTATTCTACTATGGGGTTGTGCTACAGAGAGTAACATTCTAGTTTTACAGAGATTTCAAAATAAAGTACAGTGGAAGCCCGATTATCCGTGCGCGGATTATCCGGGCTGTGGATTATCCGTGCTATGATTTCCCATCATCGAAATTGTGTTTTTGAAGTTCTACCGAAATAGTGTTACCGGAAATCACTCGACCAAAACCTTCTGTAGAATTACAATTTTGTGTTCTGTTATCTTTTTATGCAATACATATATATTAACTTAGTTTGAACTTATGGGATCTTTTTTTTTCAATATATATACATAATATGTATGTAACATGTAATAAATGACTGTTCGGATTATCCGTGCTTTTCACTTATCCGTGCTTCGCCCGGTCCCGTGGAGCACGGATAATCGGGGTTCTACTGTATTAAGAAACATTATGAATGCACCTTGGTACGTTTGAAATAGTGACCTACATCGAGATCTAAAAATCGAAACTGTAGCAGAGACTATAAAAAAGTACGCAAAAAGCCATGAAGATAGACTTCATTGGCATGTGAATGTGGAAGCAATTCAGCTTCTAGACAATACTATGCTAGTTCGAATACTAAAAAGAGTGAAGCCGTTTGAGCTAGTAAACTAAGTGAATTACATAAAACAAAATAATGCTATAAACACAACACAACTGTGAGTTACAGACTAAACAAAGCGGGGAGAACTGTTGAGTGAATCCTAAGTTTAAATCTGACTTTTCTAGTAAATTAAGTTAAAACAAAATTGCTAATTAGTCTTACTGACTAGATTGTAATACAATAAACACAGTGTGTTTGAAAAATAAAAAATAAAAACTTGAGAGCTGGCAAAGAAATTGGTCGACGTTTAAAAAAAAAATTGCAATTAATAATTAATTTAGTTTTCCCTTAACAATCTAATGATTTTTAGATATCGCAGTGTAAAATAATGCAACATTACTTTCAAAATTATCATCAATATACTAAAGAAATTCCTGATCAAACCGAGAAAAAAACTGATGCAAGGACCACCCTTACTTTTTTTGTGCGAAAACATCAGCTTCTAATTACGTAAGTCTCAAAACTTTAATTTGTGTTTGCATTTTATACACGGTAAAAAAAAATCTTAAATCAAAGCAAATTGCTTTGAAGTAAAGTAATTTGTACTTTCCCATTCTCCAAGAGAATATTCTTGATATAGCACAAAAAATGTCTTGCCTTTTGTTTTACTGTGAAACAGAAATTGTTTTATTTTCAATTGGAACCAAATTAATCTATGGCACCGTTTTCTCTGGAAGCAAAATAGTACTTATATAAAGACAATGTGCTTTATTACAAAATAGAGTATACTGAAACAAAATAATTAAAAAAGAAAAATAAAGTCTCATTTCAAGATTAAGAGCTGCGTTGAACTTTTAAGGTAAAATAATCTATTCAAGAAAAGAATGTGTTTTCATTGTAGACAAAATTTTTTACCATGAGGTTCTCAATTTCCTAAAACAAACAATTTTTTTTATCTTCACTTTTTTAATGTCCTACATTTGTAGAATACAGAGAAACAGTGCGCTGCTTTGCAACTACGCAGGGTTATTAATAAGCATTATGATTTATTTATTAGTAATTTTCTTTAGTAATTATTAAAGCCCGCCTAAATGTAGGGTTTCCAGACAAGTTTCGTCAAATTAAAAAAGTTGTCGACCGTACAAAAGATTTGGTAAATATTTCAACGGTGGCAAGTTTTTAAAACATTTTTTTTATATTTTATTTTTAGTTTTTGTTTATTGTATGTGACGGCCTCTTTGGCTATTTTCTTTTAAAATTATTCCTTGCTTTACCATTTAAGGTGGATGACAAATTTAAACGAAGCATTTATTGTTCTAATCATCATAGAATATACCGTGTGTTCATTGCTTATGGCAGCTGTGATAGTTCAAATAGTAATGGTAAGTCAATTAAAACTCAGAATTTTTAAAATATCAAATTTGTTTTCGTGGCTAATCGGGTAAAAATAAGTTTTCTCATATTTTTCCGTGGATAGCTCGAAGCTTATCCTCACGGGGGTCCAAGACTTAATGGACACCTCTTATAAGTGCTGACAGTTAACTGTTTCGTCCTTATGGGACTCCTCAGAACACTGCTTGGTCAATGTGACACCTTTGCAAAGTTAATCAGACCGTTTTGTATCTCATCCTACGTCCATAGTAAAAAAACTTCTCCAAGAAGCGCCATCCACCGAGATACGAGAGAAACTAAAACATGAGGATGCGAGTAATAAACTACCATATAAATTGATTCGGACAAGAGCTGCATCTGCTTTACGTCGATTTGCAGAAGGCATATGATAGTATACCACTAAATCTACTTTGGAAAGCGTTAAAAAACACAAACATAAGCGTACAACTAATTAAGGCCATCAAAGAGTTATACCGCAATAGTAAAGCAAAAGTTAAAATAAAAGCAAAACTAACCAAAGGCTTTTAAGTAAATAAAGGTCTTAAACAAGGTTGCTGTATCTCGCCTACGCTCTTCAAGATATACTTGGAACAATTCCTTAAAGTATGGAAGAGAAAATGCCAAAACATTGGAATTCCGTTGGACGAAACCACCTTGTATACTTTATGTTTCGCCGATGATCAGATAGTAGTGGCTCAGGATTATGATGACCTCGAATATATGACACGAAAACTAATAGAAGAGTACAATGCTTTACTCTAATTTGTGAAATTGAGCCTTATACCATAGAAGAGTTTACAAAAATTAGTTTAAATTAAAAGTTTTGTCATTGATTTCTCTCGGGCATTATCGTTAAAGATTCTTCTTTATTTTAAGGGTTTTTTATTTAAAATTTTAGTATCTTTTATTTCGACTGTTTTGTTTCAGATTTATGTAAACGTGATAGCAACAGCTTTCAAAATTTGATTTGATCTTATGTTTAAATATTTGGAGTTGTTATAATAAATATTTTTTACTATGTATAAAAACTGTGATGAAAATTTATATTTTTTGAATTTGTTGAATTTTTTAATTTTGAAATTTTATTTATGTTTCTTTTTTAGCAATGTTTTATAATGAACAGGAAAGTAATAATATTTATAAAAAAAGGTTTTTTTTATTGATCATTTTAAATTAGGATAAACTTTTTAAATTTTAAATGTTTTTATCATGTTTGTTTATTATCGTAGGTACATGTATTATTAATATCCGTTGTCTCTCTTTAAACTTGTTACCTATGTAGGAATGCTGTTTGACGACTTTTTATATAAAAAGGAATATTTTTTTTTACCTAAGTGGTATCTATAATCACTTTTAAAATACCTAGTTTAAATTATTTGTAACAAATGAATTTTTGTGACTTACCATATTTATACAATTTGTAGTTGTATTTTTAATATGTTGAATAAATATTTATCTATCTATCTATCAATAAGTGGGGACTAGAGGTTAATCTCAATAAGACAGAGTATATGTGTATCGGTGGAATGAAACAGGATCTAATCTTAAATACTGGGCAGCGAATTCAGTCCTGTGATGAGTATAAATACTTAGGTCTAAAAATTACAGCTGACGGAACACTAGACAAAGCTATAAAAGATCGAAACCTACAAGGAAGAAAAGCAATAACTTTATTAAATGGAATAATTTGGGACCAAAGTATCATCACTTTTTTAACAAAAAGCTTATATATAACACCATTGTAAAAAGTATTATTACATACATATATAAGAGCAGCAGCGAAATCAAAAAGAGAAAGGGTTACAAATCAAAGAATAAGAGAAATTATGACAGTGGGTCAACGTACTTTAGTGGATGATATAAGAACAAAACATCTGGTGTGGTACGGACATGTACAAAGAATGAATGATGAAAGACTACCTAAACAAATACTACAATGGAAACCAACTGGCTGAAGAAAACGAGGACGGCGCGGCCAAGGAGAAGCTGGAGAGAAGGAATAGACAGCGAAATAAGAATAAAAGGCCTAGATGATGAATTATGGGCAAACAGAAACGAGTGGAGATTGGGTATCGGAAGACGTAGAACGTTGTGAAACCGACATATATTTTATATATATATATAAATTGATCGATGGAAAGATTGATTGAAAAGAAAGAATCCATCCGTGACCCTCTAATTAGCGTTTTTACCCACCTTCAAGACGTGAGCGTCAATCAGCGAAATTTTTAAGCCAAATAAATACTAACAAATTTGTAAATAGATGTATGTAATCAGTCCTACAAAGAGCTCAGTTTTAAAATTAACCGGGCACAGTTTATTAATCGAAAACACCTTTACCGAATCAACCGAAGTATTAATTTTTTTTATATTTTTAATAAATAAGGTTTTAATTGGAAACCTTGTTTATTGAGAATCGTTTGAAATACTTTTTTATTGAGACGTATTTTAATTTAATAAAATTTTGTTCGACTTTTTTTATGGAATCACAAATTATCGAAAATACAAAATTACCCTGTTCAACCGATGCGACGCGACGTGGACCGGAGGCCGAGGATAATCCATAAATGACCTGGATAGGTTAGTATCCTAACCTGAGTTGGTTAGGTTGGTATATCAAAAAATACTTACCTGAACAAATCAGTATAATATTTTTTTTAGTATACTGACTTTAACAGGTGTTGTTAGGAATCAGGATACTGATCTAACCAGGTCACGGTAGGGTACTAACCTAACCAGGTCCCTGGTCCAACTCGGTTAAACAAAAAAAAATCTACTTGGTTGATGTCTTTTTGATATTTTGTAGTTCCGATATTCGTCCGGTCTTATTTTAGCAATTGCAGTAATACAGGCGCGGATCTACGGTAGGGGAAAAATTCGCCCCCCCCCCCCCTAAATCTCAAACTATATACACAGAATACACCTCTTGGTCACTATGTAAAATAGTTTAATGCAATATTTATTATGATATTTCCCCCCCAAATAAAGTTGCTAGAACCGCCCTTGAGGAATAAACCTTAAAATATTCGATAAAACGGTCATCGAATAAAATGTAATTTGATGAAAATGTGATTCTATCAAAATATAGTTAAATAATAATGTAAGTACAGTAGACTCGCGCTGGTGTAAACACACGCTTGTGTGAACCTCCCAGTAGTGTGAACAGTGAAGATCAATGTATTTAGTAGTATTTTGTGTTAGTAGTATAAAGAGTAATGAGTCTCGATCGTATAAAAACGGAAAAGAGGTCTTAATCAAATGGTAAAATTCAGGGGAATCATCGAGAATTACTTGGTTTTAATTCGTTTTTTGTGGTAAATACTAGTTCCATTTCATGTTTTGCTTTGTAAAATGGTAAAAACCAAGAAGTTTTTAATTCTTGCTCCCAGAGGTAAGGAAGGCGAATCTGAGAAAGAAATGAAGACAACTAAAAAAGTTGCGGTAAAGTATGTTTTGGAATCACTTAAAGTGGTTACACTATAGTCAGAAACAAACAACATAGATGTTAGAGCCACCCAACACAACAACCTAACCAAACCAACTGTTATACCTCATTCACCCCAAACTGTCAAAGCACAGTGCTATTGTCTACCACTATTGTAGAAGTCCTCGATGCACGCGGGAACTATCAAGTAGTGAGAGCCGTCCTAGACAACGCCAGCGAAGCCTCTTTTATCATCGAAAACTGCTTAAATAGTTTAGGTTTATCTAGGAAAACATTATCTGTTCCTATTCTAGGAATAAATCAATCTTCTTCTTCAACAAAAGGTATGACGCAATGCACTATTCGTCCAGTTGGAAAAACTGATCCCACAATTTTCTTTAACGGTTTAGTCGTTCAAAGATTATGCTCTTCTTTACCTAGTGTCCAAATTAATCCAAAAAATTGGAATTATCTTTCAAACATTAAACTAGGTGACCCCTTCTTCGACAAACCAGCCCCTGTTGATCTACTTTTAGGCGCCGAGATTTATCCCAAATTATTAAATCAGGTCATATTTCGGGGTGTCAAGGTTAACCAGTCGCCCTAGAGACCGAGCTGTGATGGGTGTTGTTAGGCAGGGTCGAACAAAACATATCTTATCAATCCAATCCTTTAAAAATCGAAAATTACTTTACCGCTTTCGATAACTCTCTAGACTTGACTCTTAGGACGTTCTGGGAGCTTGAATCGATTCCTCAAAAAAGCTATTTATCCCCAGACGAGAAAAAGGCTGAGGAAATTTATCAAAATACGGTATCACGTGATAGCACGGGACGATTCATGGTAGCTTTACCTTTTAGACACTCTGAACCCGACTTAGTTGACACGTTTTCTAGAGCTTACCGTTGTTTCACTTCATTAGAATCTAGACTTCTTAAAAATCTTGACATGTATTCCATGTATTTAGATTTTATGCTAGAATATTGAAAAAACGGACCCATGAGCCTTATTTCAAATAATGAACCGAAATCAATGAATGTTTCATAATTACCACACCGCGGGGCGGAATGGGACAACTGGGCGCCGCCAACTCGGCGCCGCCAACTGGGCGCCGCCAACTGGGCGCCGCCAACTGGGCGCCGCCAACTCGGCGCCGCCAACTGTTCGCCGGGCCAACTGGGCGCCGGGCCAACTCGGCGCCGCCAACTGGGCGCCGGCCAACTCGGCGCCGGACTAAAAAAATTTTTTTTGATAAAATGTGTAGATGAAAAATAAAATATATTATTTATATAAAAACATCTTTAAAAAATCCTTTACGCAATTTTTTACAAGCTTTTTTTAGCTTCAGATGTTCTGTCTAACGAACTAACTATATAACTATAACTAAATTTGGTACACACGTAGTGGTCCCATGACAATACAAAATTAAGAAAAAAATATCCTCCAAACCCCTACCCCCACCCCTTCTATAGAAAAATATGTTTTTGACACACTTCCCGTTATCCGATTTGGATAAAATTTGGTATACATATAGTGATCCGATGACAATACAATATTAAGAAAAAAATATCCTCCCACCTCTACCCCCACCGCCTTTCATAGAAAAATGAGTTTTTGACACACTTCCCATTATCCGATTTGGATGAAATTTGGTATTCACATAGTGGTCCGATGACAATACAACATGAAAAAAAATATATCCACCCACCCCTACCCCCACCCCTTCCATAGAAAATGCGTTTTTGACACCCTTCCCATTATCTGATTTGGATGAAATTGGGTATTCACATAGTGGTCCGATGACAATACAACATTTAAAAAAAATTTATACTCCCGCCCCTACCCCCACCACCTTCCATAGAAAAATTTGTTTTTGACACACATCCCGTCATCCGATTAGGATGAAATTTGGTGTACATTTAGTGATCCGATGACAATACAATATTAAGAAAAAAATATCCTCCCACCTCTACCCCCACCCCCTTTCATAGAAAAATGAGTTTTTGACACCCTTCCCATGATCCGATTTGGATGAAATTTGGTATTCACATAGTGGTCCGATGACAATATAACATTTAAAAAAAATATCCTCCCACCCCTACCCCCACCCCCTTCCATAGAAAATGCGTTTTTGACACCCTTCCCATTATCCGATTTGGATGAAATTTGGTATACATATAGTGGTCCGATGACAATACAACATTGAAAAAAAAATCCTACGACTCCTACCCCCACCCTCATCTATAGAAAAATGCGTTTATGACACACTTCCCATTTACCGATTTGGATGAAATTTGGTGTACATATAGTGATCCGATGACAATACAATATTAAGAAAAAACTATCCTCCCACCTCTACCCCCACCCCCTTTCATAGAAAAATGAGTTTTTGACACACTTCCCATTATCCGATTTGGATGAAATTTGGTATACATATAGTGGTCCGATGACAATACAATATTGAAAAAAAATCCTTCCACTCCTACCCCCACCCTCATCTATAGAAAAATGCGTTTTTGACACACTTCCCATTATCCGATTTAGATGAAATTTGGTATACATATAGTGGTCCGATAACAATACAATAATAATGAAAAAATGTCCTCCCACCCCTACCCCCACCCCCTTCCATAAAAATGCGTTTTTGACATACTTCACTTCAAATGACTTTTATAAAATTTGGTATATGCATAAAGGTCCGATGGCAATACAGCCCAAACAAAAAATATATTTCTACCTCTACCCCCACCCTCTCCTTCCCCCAATAAAAAAATGAGTTTCCAAACAACTCACGATCAGCGATTTCATTCTAATCTAGAATAAACTCTTCTTTATTTATTTACCTCTGCATTTTTCCATCCAAAATGGCGGATTTTCTTATTTACTAACCGATGTCTCAAACTTGAAATATTACATTAAACTTAAAAAAATCAAAATGGCCGATCCAAAATGGCGGATTTTCTTATTTACTAACCGATTTGTCTCAAACTTGAAATATTACATTGCATGAGGTCATTTAACAAAATTTTTTACTCAAACTTAAAAAAATCAAAATGGCGGATCCAAAATTGTGGAAATAAATTAGTAAAAAAAAATTTTTAAGTCACAAGCTCTTATAAAATGCACTAAAAATTAAAAAATAATTTTCTAACATTCTAATATTATCATAATAATAAAAGCGATGGCCGACTGATGGAAATTTTGACGATGTTAGCACGATAAGATATCCGTATCAATTAAATATCACTATTTGCAAGAATCAATCTAGCAGAAAAATGCAGAGGTAAATAAATAAAGAAGAGTTTATTCTAGATTATAATGAAATCGCTGATCGTGAGTTGTTTGGAAACTCATTTTTCTATTGGGGGAAGGAGAGGGTGGGGGTAGAGGTAGAAATATATTTTTTGTTTGGGCTGTATTGCCATCGGACCTTTATGCATATACCAAATTTTATAAAAGTCATTTGAAGTGAAGTGTGTGAAAAACGCATTTTTTATGGAAGGGGTGGGGGGTAGGGGTGGGAGGACATTTTTTCATTATTGTTGTATTGTTATCGGACCACTATATGTATACCAAATTTCATCCAAATCGGATAATGGGAAGTGTGTCAAAAACGCTCTTTTCTAAAGATGAGGGTGGAAATAGGAGTGGTAGGATTTTTTTTTTCAATGTTGTGTTGTCATCGGATTACTATGTGAATACCAAATTTCATCCAAATTGGATAATGGGAAGTGTGTCAAAAATTAATTTTTCTATGAAAGGGGGTGGCGGTAGAGGTGGGAGGATATTTTTTTCTTAATAATGTATTGTCATCGGATTACTATATGTATACCAAATTTCATCCAAATCGGATAACGGGATGTGTGTCAAAAACAAATTTTTCTATGGAAGGGGGTGGGGGTAGGGGTGGGAGGATATTTTTTTAAAAATGTTGTATTGTCATCGAATTACTATGTGAATACCAAATTTCATCCAAATCGGATAATGGGAAGTGTGTCAAAAACTCATTTTTCTATGAAAGGGGGTGTGGGTAGAGGTGGGAGGATATTTTTTCCTTAATATTGTATTGTCATCGGATCACTATATGTATACCAAATTTCATCCAAATCGGATAACGGGATGTGTGTCAAAAAAAAATTCTTCTATGGAAGGGGGTGGGGATAGGGGTGGGAGGATATTTTTTTCTTAATATTGTATTGTCATCGGATCACTATATATATACCAAACTTCATCCAAATTGGATAACGGGATGTGTGTCAAAAAAAAATGTTTCTATGGAAGGGGGTGGGAGTAGGGGTGGGAGGATATTTTTTTCTTAATGTTGTATTGTCATGGGACCACTACGTGTGTACCAAATTTCATCCAAATCGGATAATGGGAAGTGTGTCAAAAACGCATTTTTCTATAGATGAGGGTGGGGGGTAGGAGTGGTAGGATTTTTTTTTTCAATGTTGTATTGTCATCGGACCACTATATGTACCTATACCAAATTTCATCCAAATTGGATAATGGGAAGTGTGTCAAAAATTCATTTTTCTATGAAAGGGGGTGGGGGTAGAGGTGGGAGGATGGATATTTTTTTCTTAATAATGTATTGTCATCGGATTACTATATGTATACCAAATTTCATCCAAATCGGATAACGGGATGTGTGTCAAAAACAAATTTTTCTATGGAAGGGGGTGGGGGTAGGGGTGGGAGGATATTTTTTTTTAAATGTTGTATTGTCACCGGATTACTATGTGAATACCAAATTTCATCCAAATCGGATAATGGGAAGTGTGTCAAAAACTCATTTTTCTATGAAAGGGGGTGTGGGTAGAGGTGGGAGGATATTTTTTCCTTAATATTGTATTGTCATCGGATCACTATATGTATACCAAATTTCATCCAAATCGGATAACGGGATGTGTGTCAAAAACAAATTCTTCTATGGAAGGGGGTGGGGATAGGGGTGGGAGGATATTTTTTTCTTAATATTGTATTGTCATCGGATCACTATATATATACCAAACTTCATCCAAATTGGATAACGGGTTGTGTGTCAAAAAAAAATGTTTCTATGGAAGGGGGTGGGAGTAGGGGTGGGAGGATATTTTTTTCTTAATGTTGTATTGTCATGGGACCACTACGTGTGTACCAAATTTCATCCAAATCGGATAATGGGAAGTGTGTCAAAAACTCATTTTTCTATGAAAGGGGGTGGGGGTAGAGGTGGGAGGATATTTTTTTCTTAATATTGTATTGTCATCGGATCACTATATGTATACCAAATTTCATCCAAATCGGATAACGGGATGTGTCAAAAACAAATTTTTCTATGGAAGGGGGTGGGGGTAGGGGTGGGAGGATATTTTTTGTTATAAATGTTGTATTGTCATGGGACGACTACGTGTGTACCAAATATCATCCAAATCGGATAATGGGAAGTGTGTCAAAAACGCTTCACAAGATTTGATAGATAGTCAGACAGAACATCTGAAGCTAAATAAAAGCTTGTAAAAAATTGCGTAAAGGATTTTTTAAAGATGTTTTTATATAAATAATATATTTTATTTTCCATCTACACATTTTATCAAAAAAAAATTTTTAGTCCGGCGCCGAGTTGGCCGGCGCCCAGTTGGCGGCGCCGAGTTGGCCCGGCGCCCAGTTGGCCCGGCGCCCAGTTGGCGGCGCCGAGTTGGCGGCGCCCAGTTGGCGGCGCCGAGTTGTCCTAGACCGATCACGGGGTACTAAAACCTGATAGTACAAGCACGCGTTTGAGAATTGTATTTAATGGATCTTCAATTGGAAGTAAGAATTATAGCTTAAATGAGACCCTTTTACCAGGCCCTAAACTTCATGCAGATATTACGACTATTTTATTAAGGTTTCGTTTTAATTCTATAGCAATTCTTAGTGAGGTTCAAAAAATGTTTTTGCAAATCAATTTAATACCCGAACATAGAGACTATCAACGTTTATTGTATGTGTAAAAGAATATCGTTTAAATACTGTTGTTTTCGGACTCACTTCAAGCCCTTTCTTAGCAATTAGAACCTTACGAGAGTTAGCCTTTTGAGAGAAAAATAAGTATCCAAATGCTGCAAAAGTAGTTCTTCAAGACGTTTTCATGGACGATGTCTGTACGGGCAGTTCTGATTTGTCTTCTGCGCAAGCGCTACAAAAAGAGCAGATTGGCTTGCTAAAATCCGGTGGGTTTGAACTACGTAAGTGGGCAAGCAATAACCCAAGATTGCTATCATCATTGTCTCCTTCAGATTGCCAAGTTCCAGTATCTTTCGATAAGGAACAACCTTCTAGTATTAAGGTCTTAGGGCTGCAGTGGAACCCTTCGTCAGACACATTTTCATATAAATGCAATCAAGATAATAGTCCGTTAACAAAACGTAAAATCTTCTCTGTAATTGCTAAAATATACGATCCTTGCGGATACATATAGCCAGCAACTCTTCTCGCAAAATCAATAATGCAAGAACTCTGGAAGCAAAAAATCGATTGGGATGATCAACCCCCACCCCACATCTGCGAAAGTTGGTTACAATTTAACTCACAGTTTTCTAGTTTATCGGAGATTTCTCTCCCTAGATATCTTTTCATCTAACATACAACGTTCCCAAATTTTAGCATTTTGCGACGCTTCAGAGCGCGGCTACGCATGCGCTATATATTTACGTATCGAATTATAAAACGAAATCAAATCTTCCCTTGTTATTGCAAAAAGCAAGGTAGCCACACTCAAAACAGTTTCGATTCCCCGACTGGAGCTATTGGGAGCTACGCTCCTTGCTGATTTACTTCGATTTGTCCTTGACATTTATTCGCCAATGATAACAATCGATGAGATCTTAGCATTTTCTGACTCAGAGGTAGTCCTGGCTTGGATTTTTAACTCTCCGCATAGGTGGAAAACTTTTGTGGCTAATAGAGTCAGTCACATCCAGGAAACCATTTCAGATATTCCCTGGTATCATATCCGAACTCTGGAGATCCCAGCCGACTGCGCCAGTCGCGGCCTAACTCCAGATAATTTACTTAATCATTGTTTATGGTTTACCGGTCCCCCCTGGATATGTTCTCGCTCTGAATGGAATTTAGCTTCCCTGTCAGAATCGAATATTACTAGTTCTGTTTTAGAGGAAGAGAAAATACAGGTTTTGGCCACAATTCTAAATAATGATATTTTAAACGATCTTTTACCTAATTATTCATCTATTTTACAAATTCAACGTATTATTGCTATTTGGCACAGATACTTTTTCAACATTAAGCATCAGGACACTAAACGCACTGGTTTTATTATGCTTTTTGAATTACAAGAATCTTTACTTGTGCTTATCAGGTACGTGCAAAATCAACATTTTTCTGATATTTTCTTAAAAATTCACCAAAACCATATTGTAAATTAGCGCCTTTTCTCGACCCCCCGGCGGGCGGATTAGAAATTCAATCACATTATCATATGATGTAAAACACCCCCTACTATTACCAAGTGATAGCACACTTACCAAGCTTATCATTCAAAATATTCATTCAACCTACTTGCACCCAGGATAGACAACAGTTTTGGGTACTTTCAGCACGTAGAGTTATTCAAAAGGTTTTATCATCTTGCGTTAAGTGCTATCGCACTCAACCCAAAGCTCTTACCCCCTACATGGGTGATCTTCCAAGCTTCAGAATATCACAGCTGAAATGTTTTTCAAATGTTTGCATTGACTATGCTGGACCTATAAAATTAGCTCAAGGGCGTAAATTAGTCATTCATAAGGCTTACTTTTTAGTGATTGTGTGCACAGCTTCTAGAGCTATTCATCTCGAACTAGTTTCTAACCTAACTTCAGAGGCTTTCATTACTGCTTTTCGGAGCTTTGTCAACCGAAGAAGAGTTTGCACCAATATTTATTCTGACTGCGCAACTACATACAAGGGAGCTTACAAGGAGCTTACCGAGCATAAACGCGTTTTTTTTTTCTACGAAATTACTATAATTGAAAACATTCGTTTTCGGTGGCGGGAAATGTTACTGCAATTTTCTTTAGTTTTATTTTATTTATAATTTATCTATTTCGCCTCAAAAATAATCAGCCATACAAATTCAAATTGTGGCACCTTGCGCCGTCGAAACAACGCGGGTGCTAAGGACATGCGCAAGAGGCGCAAAGAATGACACATTCTGTTAAGCCAAAAAACACGTGAACTCGTGAAAAATCATTATCTTCTTTCGAAGACTAATTTTCTTTCGAAAATTAACTATTAAACATAAAAATCTTAGTTATTAAGTGCTACCATCCTCAATAGAAAGACTGACTACTGAGACTACTTCCATAGCGGGCCCGCAAGCAGAGAAATAGCCATCAAAATGTAGGTGCAATTTTTTCTCTTGCTTTTGTATGGGTGCGCGATCAAGAAATATTAAATAAGAAAATTACACCTAAAGAAAGTTACAGTTCGCTATGCATTAAAGAAGAAAATCTATTCACCCTATCCATTACAACTTGGTTGGTTTCAATTATTATCTTATCTTATCTTTCTAGACTTCCTCAGGATGTAAATCAAATACCTTTTGAAATTCTCGACATTCTGTTTATTGCATCATTTTTTAATGTCCATCTCAAAGTAGGAATAGGCTCTATTCTTTGGTCCATGTTCGTTCCATCATAGAGAAATTTAATTCGAACTTTTTCTTGACTAAACCTATTTAGTTTGTTACAAAATAAATATTATTTTTTCCACATTTTTTCTATGTTTGTTAGCGTTTGACTGACTTTTGTTTAACGCCATGCTATAGCAACGGGTCCATAGCCCACCAAATAAATGACAAATCACTGCCCACTGTATTATTATATACCGGGGGTTGACATACTAAAACTAGAGTATCGGTTAGTGTTTTAATATTTATTTTATGATTATTATTATTTTTAGTATATAAACCTTGGCATTAAAGTCCTTTTTAGTTACTTACCAGTAGCAGAGTATAGCCGTCCTTCCCGTCGGGCTTTAAAATTCTCGTCGCGTGATTAAAAGTAAACACTGTCGTCCCCAGGTTTATAATATGCCTACCATTAGTTTATTACGGTTTAAAAGGTCGAAAGTACAAAAGGTCGAAAATACAAAAGGTCGAGAACATCAGGGCGACACTACAAAAAGCCGAAAATACAAAAGATCGAAAGTAAAAACGGTCGAAAAACAAAAAGCCGAAACTACAAGAGGTCGAAAATACAAAAGCCGAAAGTTCAAAAGGTCGAAAATACAAAGGATCAAAAATACAAAAGGTCGAAAATACAAAAGGTCAAAAAACAAAAGATTGAAAAAAAAAGGTCCTAACAAAAAATCGAAAGTAGCTACACTCTAATGATTGTAAAGAAAGGCTTTACTACACACACAGAGGCACAAACACACACACTCACAAACGCACAAATAGTACTTTTTTTGTCGAAAACAGTTTTTCCTGACGGAAATAAGTTTCAAAACATTTTCTTCGAACGGAAATTTCTTCGAAAATAGTTTCTTCTAATAGAAATTTGTTCAAAAATATTTTTTTCGAACGAAAATTTCTTCGAAAACCTATTCTTTAAACAGAAATTTTTTGGAAAACATTTTCTTCGATCAAAAATCAAACAATTTCTTTAAATGGAAATTTTTTCGACAGCATTTTTTCAAACGTAAATTTGTTCAAAAACCATTTCTTTAAACGGAAATTTCTTCGAAAACATTTTCTTCAATCGAAAATTTGTTCGAAAACAGTTGTTTTGAATGGAAATTTATTCGAAAGTAATAGTTCGAAAACATTTTCCTCGAATAGAAATTTGTTTAAAAATAATTTCATTGAAAACAAGCTTTGTGAAAAAAGAAGTTCTAACCTGGATTGCCAAACTTTACACAACTCGACTTTCTAACATATTTTTTCATAAGAAAACTTCCCTGACTTCTTTCCCCAGATCTTAGAGAGTGTGAAACCAAACCGAACCAAACCGAAAAATTGTTTTCTTGAATTAGCTCCACTGTCCTCCTCTTAGGAGGTCGAAATTGGTGTTTTCCTAACCTTTGTCAATTAATCGCAAACATTTCCTTACAGGTTCGGATACCCCCTGCATGACTTTTTTCAACTAAAAAACTGTCCCCAAGTCACAGGTTTGCGCTCAAAAGAGAACCTTCCAAAATGAGGACCAGAGAGCTTACGCCCATATATGTACGTCGTAGGGATTTGTACGTACTAAGGACGTACTATCTACTAACATTCGACGTATTTTCAATAAATGTACCTACTATGTACGTAACTAACTCGTATTAGATACTAACATGGTACGTCCAGTTAAAAGTAAAATGTACGTACTCCAGACGTACATGGTACATATATAGTACTTAAAATGTATGTACCTTAGACGTATATGGTACGTACATAGGACATCAAATTAAAATGAAGAAAGTGTAGCATTAGGGCTAGGTACCATTAAAAATTATTCCAGCTTCCTGAACATTCCTACTTTAGACTGATCGTCCAGGTTTACCTCGAGGCTCGAAGTCCCGATAGGATTGAAGTTTGTTCTGCTTGATTTAATATTTAAGTAATATCTCTAACAATGCCGTTAAATGATTGCGCGTCTAACTAAACTTTAAAGATACTGTGTGTTATTTTAAAAACAAAGACTTTCTTATATCGATGTAAAATACAAAACTAAAAGGTTTGGAAATTTTTTTAAAAAATCATGCTTTTGCACAGAGTCTACCTGATTGGAAGAACGGCAGAATCACAGGAATATGACTCTGGAAACTATAACCATTTTAACCAAAAAGGGCAAAATTTAGAGTAATCCCACAGAAATATTATTTTTTTTATAATTGTAGGTAAGTACTATAACTAATATTATATCTAATAGGAAAAGTGTATGTATTAAATTGTTTTGTAGTCTTTTTTGTATTAATTTATATTTTAAAAATAAAAGTTAGTCAAAAACTTAAATTATAAGTATTGTCTTTTAATTTTAAAAAGATTTTACATACTGTAGGTACTCTAAAAATTCTGAGATAGCTTTACAAACTTCTAGAAAATGTATAGGTACTCTAAAAATTCCGAATTGTCCAAAAATTGCGTGTGGGTACTCTTATTATTCCGAGGTAAGTTGACGAGTCGCCCATGGAAATTCCGAGGCAGGTCACGAGAGCTTGTCGCTACCGGTCGCTAGGCTTCCAGGATGCAGTGACCCTAAGTATAGTTTGCTGAGTTAAGCCACCTAGCAGCCAGGTATGAAAGCTTGCGAGAGAAAAGATCACTGCATACAACATAAGTTTACATGATGTACGATTACCAAATAATATGTTTACATCTAAAAATTTAATTCAAATTTTTAATAATAATATTATATAAATATTATGACACCATGTGGCGCTTATTTTGCAAAATAATAAAAAAAAGTACTTAATAAGAATATACAGGGTGTAATTTAAATAATGTATCAAATTTTAAGGATTGGTGGGTAAGGTCAAAAGGAGACAAAAATTTCAAAACATTTTTGTTTTCAAGTTATAGCATTTTTCAAGTTTAAAGAGTGGAAAAAACTGTTATTAAACATTACAAATTTGGACAATGTCTAATAATTTTGTGATTCATTATGATCAATAAAATTAATTTCAGTGGAGGACCAAAATCCACCATAAAATATAGAAATCCGAGGTACACAAATGAAGAGATGTCAAATTGCTCCCTAAATCCAATGTTTTTTTTACATAGCATTACTTAAGTTGAAATTTTTGTATTAGCCACCCGGACTATTTTTCGTTCACCGCAATATTTTTTTAAATAATATTGGTTAGTTTTAATAATAATTAAGCAAAATATAGAATAAAAAAATAAGTAGTAGTTTACTTAAAAAAATGATCTTAGGAGCAATTTTTTTTTTATAAAACACGATATTGCTAAATTTGGTATTTTTTTGCGCGGTTCCATGTAAAGATAATTTATAAATTTAAGCACATTGTGATAGGTTAACTCAAAAAATACAATAATTTTCATACAAAATTAAAATCATGTTTTGGAGGGAGCAGCGGCGTAGCGAGGGGGGCGCGGGGGGTTCGTCGCCCCCCCCCCCCCTGCCCCGAGGGTAGTGGCGCCCCATTGGTGGCCGAAGCGCCCTCAGCTTTATTAAGTCGGGCCGGTAACGGCCAATTGAGTCGGCGCCAAAGGAAACTAACGACATGAAGACCTTTTTTTTTTTTTTTGGTCGCAAGATGTCGGCCGCCCCCTCACACATGGTGACCTTTTTTTTTTGGTTGCAAGATTTGTGAGAAGCGCCCTTGACCTTTTGTTTTTTTTTTTTTTTTGTCGCAAGATTTGTTTTCAGTTTTCAGAGGCGCCCTTTTTAGCTGTCGCCCCCCCCCCCCGCCCTTTCGGGCACGCTACGCCGCTGGGAGGGAGCCAAATAATCCAAAAATTTTAAAAATTACAAATTTAAATTTTGTTGAAAATCTCACTTCTACAGTTTTTATGAAAAAATTCAAAATATTTGTTGAGATTGTTATAGAGCGGTAGAAAGATACATCAATATAATATAATTAGAACGATGGGATCTCCAGTACCCCTCACAATCTCTGAGGTCAAAAACGTGTGCACAACCTTAAAAAGCGGTAAATCTGCCGGACCCGGAAATATCCCAGCCGAACTTATTAAATATGGCACTGAAGAACTGTTTTGGAGATTACGGAATCTTTTCCAAAAATATTTAAATGGAACTGTAGTCCCAACTGAGTGGAAAACGTCATATATATCCACAATACACAAAAAAGGAAGGAAAGATATATGTGACAATTATAGAGGTATATCTGTGACTAGTACGCTAAGCAGAATATACGGTAAAATAATAAGAAATAAAGTAGAGAGCGAATATAAAGACATGGAGGCAGAAGAACAAGCTGGTTTCAGGGCGGGTAGATCGACTTCAGATCATCTCTTTTGTATAACCCAAGTTATTGAAAAGAAAATGGCATACGGTCAAGAGCTGCATCTGCTTTACGTGGATTTGCAGAAGGCATATGATAGTATACCACTAAACCTACTTTGGAAAGCGTTGGAAAACACAAACATAAGCGTACAACTAATTAAGGCCATCCAAGAGTTATACCGCAATAGTAAGGCAAAAGTTAAAATAAAAGCAAAACTAACCAAAGGCTTTCAAGTAAATAAAGGTCTTAAACAAAGTTGCTGTATCTCGCCTACGCTCTTCAAGATATACTTGGAACAAGTCCTTAAAGTATGGAAGAGAAAATGCCAAAACATGGGAATTCCGTTGGACGAAACCACCTTGTATACTTTATGTTTCGCCGATGATCAGATAGTACTGGCTCAGGATTATGACGACCTCGAATATATGACACGAAAACTAATAGAATAGTACAATAAGTGGGGACTAGAGGTTAATCTCAATAAGACAGAGTATATGTGTATCGGTGGAATGAAACAGGATCTAATCTTAAATACCGGGCAGCGAATTCACTCCTGTGATGAGTATAAATACTTAGGTCTAAAAATTACAGCTGACGGAACACTTGACAAAGCTATAAAAGATCGAAACGTACAAGGAAGAAAAGCAATAACTTTATTAAATGGAATAATTTGGGACCAAAGTATATCAAAACATAACAAAAAGCTTATATATAACACCATTATAAAAAGTATTATTACATACGGCTCAGAAGTATGGCCAATCAAGGATAGAACAGAAAAAATGCTTTCCGCTACGGAGATGGACTATTGGAGAAGAGCAGCAGGGAAATCAAAAAGAGAAAGAGTTACAAATCAAAGAATAAGAGAAATTATGACAGTAGGTGAACGTACTTTAGTGGATGATATAAGAACAAAACAACTGGTGTGGTACGGACATGTACAAAGAATGAATGACGAAAGACTACCTAAACAAATACTACAATGGAAACCAACTGGCCGAAGAAAACGAGGACGGCCAAGGAGAAGCTGGAGAGAAGGAATAGACAGTGAAATAAGAATAAGAGGCCTAGATGATGAATTATGGGCAAACAGAAACGAGTGGAGATTGGGTATCGGAAGACGTAGAACGTTGTGAAACCGATAAATATATATATATATATATATAGAAAGATACATCAACTGGCTGTATAAGAGTGAAAGCAAAATTGTCCTACATATTACCGTTTTTGAGATATTTGGCAAAAAGTAGGTTACTATCAATTTTAAGCTTTGGGGCGTCGCGACGCCCCCTATAATGCGACGCCCAGCAAAGCACTGTTTTTTGTTAACTTCGCATGGAGTCCTTTTCGAATATGTCCGGTTTTTTTCGAATATGTCCGGTTTTGTCTGGTTTTTTTTAAAGAAATAGGTCACTAAGGTATAATAAAATAACGCAATCCCGTTCACATCGGCATATATATCCCATCAAATTAAAAAAATTAAGTATTTAGGTACATGAGCGTATACAAGGGGGGGGGCTTGGGGATTGAAGCCCCCTCCCCAAGAACCTAGATATAGATTATTTTAAAAATATTTGTTTACCTACTTAAAAGTGGAAAAAAGTTCCAAGCCCCCCCAAGGAGATTTTTTGTATACGCCACTGTAGGTGCATATCTGAAATAAAGCATTAAACATTTTCTACAGTACAAAACTTAGTTCCATTTTTAAACACTTCATCATTTTTGAGACTACCTATTTATTTTTGTTGGCCTATTTGCTAATTGTTATTATAACTGGTAATAAGGTATATTTCAAAAATGATTATGAAATGTGCATACGATGTTAAGATTATCATTTTTTAATAAAGTGGAAACAGTGTGAATTCAAAAATAATACAGAAATGACAATAAAAGTATAAAATTTAAAAGGGCCTAAAACAATTTTTGCATGTGTAAGTACAATACAAGGTGTCCCAAAATTTCCCTCACACGCTATATCTCTGTTAATAGTGAATATAAAATATTTTAAAACACGGGGTTTTTCTAGCTTTTAGCATCAACTGCCTGCCTTGTTGACCGTTGAAAAAGATTTTCCACAAGAGTTAGGAACAATTGTTTTTTTACAAGCGTCAGAAAAACATAAAAAAATTAAATGATATAAAAAATATAGTGTTATAGTCACGCGACTTTTTCCAAAAAACAAGTGTTTTATGGAAATTTGACATCTTACCTTTTCACCATAGCAATCAAGGCATTTTGTAGGCATTATTATTAATAGAAACTTAAAATGTATACAGGTTTTTTTTAAATTTGACATTTCTGTGCGGAAATATTTTCCACACCAGTGCGGCAAAGTAGAATTTTTTGCACTGTAGAAACAATATTTTTTCATGCATCAACCCCTAAGTAGCCAGCACCACCAAGTTTTTTTTCTGAAATGGCAGCTCCTATTTTTTTTATCAAAAATACAGGGACATAATTTACATGGTTACGATTATCATTTTTTAACAAAGTGGAAACAGTGTAACTACACAAAATAAAAGGTGGGCCAATTTTTAATGACATTACAGAAAATGACAGTAAAAGTATAAAATTAAAAAGGACCTAAAACAATTATTTAATAACACGCGTGTATACACGGTGTCCCCGAATTTCCTTTACACGCCAATTTTTAATGACATTACAGAAAATCACAATAAAAGTATAAAATTAAAAAGGACCTAAAACAATTATTTAATAACACGCGTGTATACACGGTGTCCCCGAATTTCCTTTACACGCTATATCTCCATTAGTGTAGCGGCCAAAGGAGCAGAATTTTAACATTGTAATGAGTTATAATAAAAAATAGTATTTGTCTATATATATTTTATAAATACTTTTTTACTTAAAGCAAAATACCTATTGGAAATAAAAACAAAACATACGGGGTTGTGTTTAGAATTGGCAGTAGATTTAAAAGTGCAATTTAAAAAAAAGTCGGTGGTGGCTACTTTTAGGGGTTAATGTAAATAAGGTACTTATTTGGGTTTTTTAGAGGAAAAAAACAAAAACACGTCAGCTTCGTTTTTTACGGGCTTTCTCTCAGATGCAAAAAAAAATTAAGTCTGTTAATAGGATTAGGTGGGATCATAATCTTCTTCGAAAAAAAAAGTTGTGTGCTAGTAAAACGAAATCGACCCAGATTGGCTCAATCTAGTCTCAAAAAATTTTGGTTTAGATATCGTCTATTTTAAACATCATTAATAGACATTGCGAGGTTTGAATTTCTTTACTATTCCATGGGCTAGCTACTGGCGTATAAAATTTAATTAATTACTTAGGTGCCTACATATGTATTTTATTTATAATATGAAAGTATTTTCTAATAGTGTAAGAGTTTTAGAAAACTATACCTATTATTTAATAATAAAATAATAGGAACTAAAATTATACTACTGGAGAACATGCTAAAAATGATTTCGACATACCTCAGCTAATTCATAAGCGGCCCCTTCGTTCTTTGCCATGTGCCATCTCACCATATATAGTGAAACTTTCAGCGTAAGTTCAGCCAAGTGAATTCAGCCAAGAAATTTTGCAAAATAAGGCAACATCGCACCCGCATTTTTGACTTTTTTACGGGTCGAGCTTTTTGCATTTCGACATAATTACGTTTCGATGATTTTGCGTATCTTCTCCATTGCGTATCGCGCGTTTAGTTTTCGAATTTTTACGTTTGGACATTTTTACGGATCGACGAAATTGCGATTCGTTTAAATTATTTTCTTCTACATTATTTTCGACAATTTTACGGATCGACAAAATTACGTTTCGCTTAAATGGCTTTCTTCTCTTTTATTTTTCAATTTTATTATTTTTCGACTTTTTTGCGGTTCGACCTTTTGATGATTCGATTTTTTTACGGTTCGATCATTCTGCGAATCGACTTAACTACGTTTCGATGATTTTACGTTTCGACATTTTTACGGGTCGACGGAATAACGCTTCGTCTAAATTATTTTCTACTATATTATTTTCGACAATTTTACAGATCGACAAAACTACGTTTCGTTTAAATTATTTTCCTTTATTTTACTTTCGATTTGTTTATTTTCGACCAAATTACCTATTCGACCTTTTTACGTTTCGACAAAACTTTTTTTGTGGTGAGCCTAGCCACTCATTGGTCACCTAGATAAGTTCGGACTAAAATAACATCGTATTTTTCCTAATGATGCAAAGTATCATAAAAATTCATAATTGTAGTATTTTTTGATACTTTACATTGTCATTTTCAGCAGAAACTTATAGATTTCCTCTAAATTATAACAATAGTTACATTTAAAAGTTGATAGGTATGGATTTATTATATCATACTAATAATATTTCGGTTTTAAAATAGACCTTCCGTAGTGTGAACGGTATAAACGTGCAGATTTGTTTCGTGTTCACACTAGCGAGAGAAATATTCGATCAAAATGAAAGTCGATAAAAAAGTCGATAAAAATGTCTTCAATAAAGTTAATTCGATAAATAGACCGAGACCCAAAATTACCACATTTTATCTTTTCTTTAAGTTTCCCGTATTTTTCTTCATCGCCATTTTTTCATGTTTATACCGTAAAAGTCCGATTTTACAATTAATTTTTCAATATTTTTTTAGGGAAAAGACATTATTTTCAACTTTATCTACCTATGCCTTATTATAACACAATTTATGAGTCTGGCATGGAATGCTAATGAAATTCAAATTCAGGTAAATTGAAAAAAAAACGGTTTGTTGGTTTGTGAGATGTTATGGCTTTCGTTCATTTAACCTTTTAACACGGACTTTTTAACCTCAAATTGGATAGTAGCATTGTATAGTCAATGCAGTGTTGCCAGACATATTTCACATTTTTTTTTACACGCATCACTGCTGCACGGTCCGTAAATAAACCGGTTATCTGGTAACTCGGTGTCATGACGGCCGTGACGTTAGAGCTACGTCACAGTTTTCCTAGGTCAAACGCTGTTTTGGGTTTTGTCGTCTTCTAAGTAGTGTTTATACCTGTTCCGTGCTTGCTATAAATGTTTTAAAGACTAACTAAAAGAGATTTTAGACTAACTAAAAGAAACTTAGTGCTAGTTCATCTACTTCATTTTCTGTATCAACATCTACAAAAAATATGTGTGAAAAAGATGGATTAGTTTATATTGCAGGATTTTTAGCACAAAAGCATCACAATAAGTTCTCTGAACTTGAACTATACATATGAAAATGAACCAACATTTCAAGTTCATTGTTTATGCATGCATTCATATGCCATGCCATCTCGGGTGCAAAGCGTTTCTTTTGGAGGCGTAACTGAGCCTTCACCATCATGGAAAGAAAATGTTAACAAAATTGACAAATGGTTCATAAAATTGCATGGCAGCAGTTTTAAATTTAAAACAAATATTGTGAAGCGATAGTTTCTATTCCATATAAATTGGTAAATTCATTTGTAAAACAAAGAGTGATGATAAGAATCAAATTTATAAATACCAAAAAACAAAATAAATCCACAATGAAACGAAAGCTTGATGTTACAGGGACTGATGAGAGTCGAAAAACAGTAAAAAAGTTAAAGAAAATTATTTTTGAACTATTCTTTAATTAGATAGGTATAGTTTTTTGTTACTTGGAAGATAAACTGGTAGAACTTTTGAAATTTATAAAATGCAGGGTGTTTAAATTAAAATTGGTTTTATGTTTTTTGAAAGAACTCGAAAACTCGATGTTGGATTTTAAGCATCTTAAAGAGCATCAAAAATTCTACTAGTTTGCCAATTTAAAGTTTTTTCTATCTTTAATAATAAAAAAGTTAGCAAATGGTGGACACTTAACTTGGAACACCCTGTATAATGTTCAAGCAGGAGGGAAGGAATATTAGCGTTACATTCAATGTATTTTTGTTATAATTTTTCTTGAAAATGATAAGATGAATGTTCCCTTACTGCCATTAACTTTTAGACATGTTGATTTTCTTTTCTTTTTTTTGATAAAATTTCTCAAAAAAAAACTCATTTTAATTACTTCCTAAAAAATCAATAATATGTGGCTAGTTTGCTTTAGTGTTCGGCGAAAAAGATTAAATTTATATGAACAAGCGAATCGAATTAACTTAGTTATTAGTATTTATAATCGTGTCCTGAATCTGATAAAACTGTTGTAATTTTTATCATTGTGCAAGCTGTGCTTGACAATTACACTTGCTTAACTCGGCTTGGTTAAGCAGCGGGATTAAAGTAAAAGTTTACTGCCAGGGAGCAGCCTCACTCCCTGCAATGACCAAGAAGGCTTATGGTACAGTAAACTTAAGTAGTTATAATAAGAACAACTATCAAATGTTGAATCTGCTTTATTGAGATAAATCCTCTCTTTTTATATTCAAAAATTGTTATGGTTCGTGATAAATTATAAAATATAAAATTCCATATAATGTGTTGTTTTATAAACTAAATAATTTATATAATTTAAATAGGTAAACTTGAGAAGGTTAGTTTATGTTATTAAAACCTAATTTCTCAAGATCACCTGTGTTTAAATAATAACTAAAACTAATGATTATAATAATTTAAATTTGGATTTACTTAAAATATTAAAAAAAGAAATCTGTTTAATTTTACAATTAAACATTTTCCCCTCTCTCCAGAAAGGGTATGGACTGTATGGATCTCAAGTTGAATAATGCTGTTGATGTGGTAGGAAGGTATCGAAATAGGTACTTCTGCTTCATTATAACGTGAGTTAGTTTCTTAAAACTGCTGACAGTGAATCTAAGCATCGCATCGATTGTGTTTTGGTTTTTGCGGTCATCGTACGTCGTCGAAATTTCGCTGTGGCAACAAATTGTTTCTTTTGCAAAATATTATGATCTATTGTTGTTGTTATTCCCTTACTATTGTAGGTGCCATGAAGAAATTGTAAATTGGGAGGCAAGAATTTAAAAATGTTTTGTTGCATATTTACAATGGCAAAATGTTTATGACTTATTGGCCATTGTCCTTCCGCCTCTTCAGTAAATTTTGAGTTGGAATATTTCTTCTTTTGGGATTTCTTTCGAATAAGGATTGTTGCTTCTTGTTTAAATGTTTTCTTCTCTTTAATATGTCTTCTTGACTTTTGGTTATGTTTGGACTTGCTTTTTATTCTGAAATGAACCAATTTTCTTTTTGGCTTTAAATTGAGGACTTTTTTTACTTTGCTATTTAATTTGACATGCTGAATTTTCGTGTCTCTTACTAATGTTTCGTCTTGTATAACCAAGATGACTGGAGTTATCTGAGCATATTTATTGTTCTGATATACATGATCTGGGTAACATTCTAAGTTCTGTTCTTTTTCAGTTTGTTCTGTTTGAATAAAGTTGCATATTTTATGGTTTGTCTTTGTTTCTTTGCTTCCTTCTTTCATGTTAAGTGCATACATTTCTTTTTTTTAAAGTTGAAAAAAGTCTTCTAGTGTGGGGATTTTGTTTTCAAATGCTTGAAACCATCTATGGTGTGACTTTTCTACTTCAGATGTCAATTTCTTTGACAATAATTTCATCAATGGTAGGTCCCAAGTTTCTGTATTTTGCCCAGAGGTTTGAATGTCTTTAAGGCACTGACGGCTCATCTCATAAAGCTGTTGTAATTCTTTAACTGTTTCTTCATCCATACTTGGGATGTCTCGGATATCATCTAAATGATCCATAATGACGTTTGGAATGTGAAAAATTTCATTGTACTTAAAATCAGTTGATGGGCTCTTGTTCAACTCTTCAATTCTTTCAATTAAGTACTGAAGAACTTCTTTCAATGTGGGCAATCTGCCTAGTTCGTAATTTACCCATTCATGGTGTAAAATGTGCGTCTCGACATCCCCTTTCTGGTAAATTATGTTTATGATTATTGGCTCCCAATTGACTTTAATCGCTTGTGAAAATTCAAGTGCATCTTCGGCATGCAGTAGGAGCTTTTTTAGTTCTTGTGCTGACGCATACTCCATTATATGTATGTCTAGAAGGCAATCTAGAAGGTGTGACCCCATTTTGTATCTTCTTAGCTGTCTTTCTAGCAATATTCTTTCTAGATTTTTTCCTATCATTGTGGTCGGTTGGCTCTTGTAATGGTTTCTTCTTGTAATGATTTTAGCTCACATATATACTATACTATAGTAGTGTGAGCTATGGTGATTTCAGAAGTTTTTATATATCTTTGCGTTTCAGATGATTTTGAAATTTTTTTGTTGCGCTGTCTGTCTGTCTGTATGTCTGTATATCTGTCTGTAACGACCAACGTGCATAACTCAAAAACCGCTTGGCCGATTTTAATGAATTTTGCTACCTAGGCTGAGTCTTGGGTGGAGATGGTCCCATTTAAAAATGAACAAAATCCACCGAACACAAACCAAATAAAAGGGTAGGGGTAGATTTCAAAAATTAGAATTTTTGTGAAAATATGACGTGTGTGATATCAAACGAAAGGTAATTGAGTCTGGAGTTAAATAAAATACATTTTAATTTATTTTAAAAAAAGGGTGGGGGTATATTTCAAAAATTAGAGTTTAAGTGAAAATATGGCGTGTGTGATATCAAACGAAAGGTAATTGAGTCCGTAGTTTATCAAAATACATTATAGTTTTTTGTTGTTTTTAAGGGTGGGGGTAGATTTCAAAAATTTGAGTTTAAGTCAAAACACGTCTTGTGTGGTATCAAACAAAAGGTAATTTAGTCTGGAGTTGAATAAAATATATTTCAGTTTTTAGTTATATTAGCTCACACGTACACAAGTGTGAGCTTAGGGGCCCATAATTTGGCAGAGTATTTTGTTTATGTTGGTGTTGGCCTGTTAATTATGAAGGTTGCGTAGCGGCTTCGGACAGGACAAGTGTACGGACAGTCGTACGGGCAGGTGGACGGCTTTTTAACGCTTGTAGAATGGACGGACTTTCTCGTGGAAGGTCGCTTTGGTTGAAGCTCTCTTGCGTAGTAACTTCGGACAGGACAAGTGTACTAATAGTCGTACGGGCTGTGGAAGGTTTTTGACGGTTGTACAATGGACGGACTTTCTCGTGGAAGGTCGCTCTGGTTGAAGCTCTCTTGAATAGGGGCTTCGGACAAGTGTACGGATAGTAGTACTGTCAGGTGGACGGCTTTTTGCAGCTTATAGAATGGACGGCCTTTCTCGTAGAAGTGGCTCTGGTTGAAGCTCTCTTGAATAGTGGCTTCGGACAAGTGTACGGCTAGTTGTACTGTTTAGGTGGACGGTTTTTTTGAAGCCTGTAAAATCGCCGGACTTTCTCGTGGAAGGTCGCTATAGTGGACGGTTGATGCTATCTTGTGTAGTGGCTTCGGACACGACAAGTGTACGGACAGTCGTACGGGCAGGTGGACGGACTTTCTCGTAGAAGGTCGCTCTGGTTAAAGCTCTCTTGCGTAGTGGCTTCGGACAGGACAAGTGTACGGACAGTCGTACGGGCAGGTGGACCGACTTTCTCATGGAAGGTCGCTCTGGTTGAAGCTCTCTTGAATAGTGGCTTCGGACAAGTGTACGGATAGTCGTACTGTCAGGTGGACGGCTTTTTGAAACATGTAGAATGGACGGACTTTCTCGTGGAAGGTCGCTTTTGTGGACGGTTGAAGCTCTTTTGCGTTGTGGCTTCGGACAGGACAAGTGTACGGATAGTCGTACTGTCAGGTGGACGGATTTTTGCAGCTTGTAGAATGGACGGACTTTCTCGTGGAAGGTCGCTCTGGTTGAAGCTCTCTTAAATAGTGGCTTCGGACAAGTGTACGGATAGTCGTACTGTCAGGTGGACGGTTTTTTGGAGCTTGTAAAATGGACGGACTTTCTCGTGGAAGGTCGCTCTGGTAGAAGCTCTCTTGAATAGTGGCTTCGGACAAGTGTACGGATAGTCGTACTGTCAGGTGGACGGCTTTTTGAAGCTTGTAGAATGGACGGACTTTCTCGAGGAAGGTCGCTCTGGTTGAAACTCTCTTACGTAGTGGCTTCGGACAGGACAATTGTACGGACAGTCGTACGGGCAGGTGGACGGACTTTCTTGTGGAAGGTCGCTTTGGTTCAAACTCTCTTGCGTAGTGGCTTCGGACAGGACAAGTGTACGGACAGTCGTACGGGCAGGTGGACGGACTTCATCCGGCTCGAAGGACCAAGGTGCTTGACAATTACACTTGCTTAACTCGGTTTGGTTTTTAAAATTATTAAATTTTTTAATAAATTTTGTTATTTTTACGGCTTGTATTTTTATTTCTCTTATAATATTATGTATAGGTCTCTCTTTATTGATCGTGGAGCAGGAAAATTGCCGCGTCATAGGCTGCCGAGTCCTTATTGGCTGCGAGTTACCAGACAACCGGTTTATTTACGGACCATGGTAAATACGTAGGCGGCAACACATAAGCCTAATTTATATCTATTAAAGAAATATAGCTCGGCAAGGCCATAGAGAAAATAATAAAAGAGTGCTTAATTCTATGGTTCAAAAGCGGCAACAAGTTTATGCTAGCGCCACCCTTGGCTACTGGAAGAATTAAGATTGCGCGGGCGGGCTCGGCGGGCTTATTAAATGATTTTAGCTCACACATATACTATACTATAGTAGTGTGAGCTATATTTTTTCGAGAAAAAAAAGTTGTTCCGATTTCAAAAATTTTTATATATCTTTGCGTTTCAGATGATCTGTCTGTCTGTCTGTATGTCTGTCTGTCTGTCTGTCTGTCTGTCTGTCTGTAACGACCAACGCGCATAACTCAAGAACCGCTTGGCCGATTTTAATGAAATTTGGTACCTAGGCTAGGTCTTGGGTCGAGATGGTCCCATTTAAAAATGAACAAAATCCACCGAACATAAACCAAATAAAAGGGTGGGGGTAGATTTCAAAAATTAGAGATTATGTGAAAATATGGCGTATGTGATATCAAACGAAAGGTAATTGAGTCTGCAGTTAAACAAAATACATTTTAATTTATTTAAAAAAAAGGGTGGGGGTATATTTTAAAAATTAGAATTTAAGTGAAAATATGGCGTGTGTGATATCAAACGAAAGGTAATTGAGTCCCGAGTTTAACAAAATACATTTTAGTTTTTGTTTTTTTAAGGGTGGGGGCAGATTTCAAAAATTTGAGTTTAAGTCAAAACATGGCTTGTGTGGTATCAAACAAAAGTAATTTAGTCTGGAGTTGAACAAAATATATTTCAGTTTTTAGTTATATTAGTTCAGACGTACACTATAACTATAGTACCTTGTGTGAGCTTAGGGGCCCATATATTGGCAGAGTATTTTTCTTAGTAAAGGTGCTATTTTTGAGGTCAGGCTAATTTCATGTATACGAAAAGAATTTGGATATCAAAAATATATTAATTTTAGTCATGTCAACCTGTAAGATATCCAAACTTTTTCCGCATACATAAAAATTTGCATGACCTCGAAAATGTAATACTTAAATAAAAAAACAATGTTTTTTATAAAAAACGTAATATTTATTTTTTTTAAAATTGAGAACTGTTTTAGAAAAATCTAAAAATATTTAACAAATGTAATGTTTTTTTTTAAATGTATAAACTAGGTATTTATATTACAAAAAACTGTGCATTTTTAGAAAACTTAAATATAGTTAAACATGTACCACCTAATAATCCTTAATAAAACCAATATTTAAAAAAATAAGAACACACTTTTAAAGTCTTCAAGTTTCTAATTTCTAGGTTCATGGGGAATTCCTCAAATGTTGTAATGTAATTTTCATATATTCTTCACAATATCCATTTTTTAGTTTTTTAATAATAAAGGTGGCCACATAATGATGTTATCCCATTGTTGATTGTTGCGTTGGAAGACTAAAAAGCAAAAAAAAAGCTGCCAAGGGACTCATAATAGTAGGTATTTATACAGGTGTTAATAAAGTATGTCGCCAAACTTCAGAGGATTATCTTGAGTGATTTTAAGAAAAAAAACTTTGTATAACCATGCTTAGTTTTTGAGATATGGGTTATTAAAATATTAGTTTTTTTGTTTGATTTTTATTTATAACTCGTGCAGTTTTTGAGATATTTAGCTCAAATCTGGAACATGTATATTGTTACAAGGCATACATCATTAAGCATGTCAAATATTAGGAAAAAAATACAGGGATCATGCCCCCTTTTTTCCCCAGAACTGTTTTTGCAGTAAGTCACTGGCAGATTCAAAAATGTAAAATGAATTCCTTGTTTTATTCAGAAATTTTTTGATCTGCAATATTTTTATCTCTAACCATTATTTAGAAAAAAAAAACAAAATAAAATAACTTGTATCTTCAATTGCTATATAGAAATTACATAAAACTCGCATAAAATTAAAATAATGCAGGGTACAAATTTTCCTTTTTTGTATTTTCTTGGAAACAGTTTGAGTTATAAAAAATTGCATAAGATCAAAAAGTTTCTGAGTAAAAGAAAGAATCTATTTGAATCTACCATTGGCTTACTGCAAAAAAGTTCTGGGGGAAAAGGGGGCATGACTCCTGAAAAAATATCACCCTGTAGATTTTTCCTGATATTTGGCAAGCTTAATGATGTATGCCTTGCAGCTAAACACACGTTCCAAATTTGAGCAAAACATCACAAAAGCATTTGCGGAACCATGTTTATTTAGTTTTTTTCTGAAAATCCCTAAAAAAAGTAATTTTCCTTTTTTATTTCTGTTCTGAACAGGGGCGTCGCTAAGGGGGGATGGGAGGGAGTCCCTCCTCAAAATTTTAAATTTTAGCAAAAGTAGAAAATCACAAATAAAATTTTAGGTAGAAAGTTTTTTGCAGGCAAATAAAAAGAAATTGAGTGAGGACCCTTTTTTCTGTTATTAACTTTTTCTCTGTAAAACCAAAAAAAATTGAGTAAAAGGTTTTTGGACAAAAATTTTAAAAAAATTGGGTGGTAACATTTTTTTTTGGTAATCTAAAATTTTTTGGATACTTTAAAAAAAAAATCATTAGTTAGGAAAGGTGGCTGTTGCCTCCCTCACCCCAATAAGCCTTCGTGTTGAGTCTGTCTGAAATATGTGTTTATATGTAATATAATTTCAGGGGCTAACCAAATTTTTAAGGAGGAGCTTAGCTCTTGAAGCTCTGCCCTAAGTACACTTTGGGCCTATTCTTAAATTATGTAATTGACCCACCTCCCCTCTCTGTACAGAATTTTCAAGAAACAAAATACATTAAAAAAAATGTTTGTGTAATACAAGGCCAAACCCTGCTCCCCTTTGAGCATTACTTTTGAACATATAATTATATGTTAAATGGCATTATATATTTTAAGAATAGGCCCTAGTATGGGTGTGGAAAGAGACAGAACTTATTAATCAATATTTCTCTATTACTTACCTAAATGAAAAAACATTTGCAACCAAGTAGTGTGTACTCAATGTGATTGTAATGATCCATACAAATCCATAATGTTTGTGTACCTAAAATGTAAAAGCAGTAAGGATTTTTAGACATATCCATATTTCATGAATAAAAAAATTAAATAGGTGAAGATATGGCATAACTGAGTCTCGGGTCCCCCCAAGACCTATTCTTGGGTGCACTACTAACTAAAATATCTACTAACACTCAAAATGGAAAATGCCGAAAAGGCAATACATCAATAATAATAAAATTATATGGACAATGACCCATAAGAAGGTGCGGATCTACGGGAGGGGAAATTCCCCCCCAAATCTTAAATTATATTAAGTTTTTACATACAGAATACACATCCTGGTCACTATGCAAAACAGTTTTATGCAATATTCATGATGATATCTATCCCCCTTAAATAAAGTTCCTAGATCCACCCCTGCCATAACTGAGGGGTGAACAGCTGAACAAAATTTGTACACCATCCTACAGGACTCAAATAAATTCTTGGCTCTGTAGTGTATTTTAGTGTCCTGTGGAGTCCTATTCAGTCCTGTAAAATTTGTATACCTACTGTGGACAGATGATCACCCCTCCCTAACACACAATGCACCAATACTAAGTTGACACATTTTATCTAAAACCAATGTATATGTTCAGTGTCAATCTAAATATATTTGCCTGGCCTTTGACAGTCTCTATAATGCTCAAAGGATAAAAGAATTAAAAAGCCTTAATCTGTTTTTTAATTAGGAAGCATTAAAGCAGAACTTATGACTATCAATGGCAAAGAAATCAGCCTTAAAAGTGAGAAACAAAATGATTGAAGGGAATACCCGGAAATCTTCTTGAAAAACATGAATAAACTTTTAGAATAACAAGTATATAAATCGACCCTAACCTTAATAACATAAATTATCTTTTTTACCTTGTTTTAGTCACAAAACAAGAATAGTTTTGTCTGATAACACGCGCTTTAACACAAAACAGATCTCCTTTATAGTGAAAAAGTTATTTCGTAGCAAAATTTTTGCATCCGAAAATTCCAGAAAAGCAAACCAGGAATTTGAGGTTAGGTCTGACTCGACTGCGTTTACAATATACTTGTAACTTGCTTTTAAAAATGACTTGCGATTTGTAATATGGGTAAAATACCTGTAATATTTATTTATTTTATTGATTGCAACTTCTTTTATTTACATTGATTGATGAATGTTACAGATGTTCATACCTATGTAACAAGGAATAACAGCAATTTTTATTTAAATAGTATAAATACTGAATTAGGATACAAGTCATTGTTTTATAAAGGAATCATATTGTATAACAAATTACCATTAGACATTAAAAATTGCAAATCAAATAATATGTTTAAGAGAAAACTTGTTGCCAAGTCAGCCTGATTGTTTAAGTAAACCCTTGGTACCATATTATATTATCTGAGGGCACGGCAGTGCCTCGCCAAGTTCGCGCGCCGTAACCATCTTTTCTAGAAACATTTCAGCCGATATTTGACCTACCTAAAACTCTAATGAGCTACGAATCTCAAACTTTGCACAGTCGTAGATCTCCAACCCCTCCAAGTTTCATGAAATTCCATAAAGTAGTAAAGTAGTTACGAAATTTCAAAAAACGTCGAAATTGCCACTCACTCACTCATGTATAGATCATCAATATTCTACTGTACTTCCAGATATGGTACAAAGCTGAAATTTGGCAGACTGATAGAAATTATGACCAAACCCCTTGAAAAAATCAAAAAACCCCAAAATTTTAATTTACTCCCCTCCCTTATACATTTAAAGTTATGTAAAAGTAGCATCGCCCACTTCCAGAAACGCTAGAGAGTTGAGCTTTGGCAGACTGATAGGAACTATGATAAAACTATAGGAAAAAATCAAAAAACCCCAAAATTTTAATTTACTCCCCTCCCCTACACACTTATAGTTATGTAAAAGTAGCATTGCCCACTTCCAGAAATGCTAGAGAGTTGAGCTTTGATAAAACTATAGGAAACAATTAAAACACCCCAAAATTCTAATTTACTTCCTTCCCCTATAAATGTAAAGTTATGTAAAAGTAACACTGCCCACTTTCAGAAACGCTAGAGAGCTGAACTTTCTAGGACTGAAAGACAATATGATAAAACTATATGAAAAAAATTAAAAACAGCAACATTTTAATTTACTTCCCTCTCCTATAAATGTAAATTTATATAAAACTAATATTGCCCACTTCCAGAAACGCTAGAGAGCTGAGCATTGGAATGCTGATAGAAATTATGATAAAACCATGGAAAAAAATTTAAAAAGTCCAATATTTTCATTTACTCTCCTCCCCTATAAATGTAAAATTATGTAAAAGTAACATTACCCACTTCCAGAAACGCTAGAGAGCTGAGCATTGGAAGACTGATAGGAACTATAATAAAACTATAGGACAAAATTTAAAAACACGACAATTTTAATTTATTTCGCTCCCCTATACATGTAAAGTTATGTAAAAGTAACATTGTGCACTTTCAGAAACGCTAGAGGGCTGAGCTTTGGAAGGCTGATAGGAACTACGATAAAACCATGGAAAAAAAATAAAAAACCTCCAAAATTTAAGTAAGGCATTGCAAAAGTTTTGAAAAATATTCCGCATATTTTACTACTTTAAAAATTAAGTATTATCCAATTCCATTAAAAACGAAGTGAAATCATAACAAAAACATTTCATGTAAAAAAAAGCCAAGTACGCGAAAATGGCATTCCGTAAAAAGAATTGAGGTAAAAGGAAAGCCAAGTTCTCCAATATAAATTTCAAAATGAAAGGTTCTTACTAGTTTGGAAATATTTTTCTAAACTTGACGACCAACCCGCATAACTCAAAAATCGCTTGTCCGATTTTAATGAAATTTGGTACCTAAGTTGGGTCTTGGGCCGTGATGGTCCCATTTAAAAATGAACAAAATCCACTGAACGCAAGCCAAATAAAATGGTGGGGGTAGATTCCAAAAATTAGAGTTTATGTGAAAATATGGCGTGTGTGATATCAAACGAAAGGTAATTAAGTCTGGAGTTAAACAAAATGAATTTTAGTTTATTTAAAAAAAAAGGGTGGGGGTAGATGTCAAAAATTAGAGTTTAAGTCAAAATATGGCTTGTGTGGTATCAAACGAAAGGTAATTGAGTCTGGATTTGAATAAAATTATTTCAGTTTTTGATTATATTAGCTCACACTATAACTATAGTACCTAGTGTGAGCTTAGGTGCCCATAGATTGGCAGAGTATTTTTTATTTTAATCAAACAAAAATAAAACTAAATAATGACTTTTTTGCAAGTGTCAGGCATTTGTAAATTTAAGGATTAATTAACTTAACATAGTTTAGCGGGCATGGGCCCCCGTATGTAGCCAGCCAATTTTTTTGGGTGTAGTTTAGGTATTTAGTGCATTCGCACACCTTTTACCAAGGAATCTTTTTAGACTATATTGTGTATCCATTTGGATACGCAGGCCTTCAGATTGGATACCCAGTAAACAGGAAATGGATACCTACTTTTGGGCCTCGACCTTTTATAAAATGTAATTAAAATATGATACCTAAAATACAGGGTGTAATTTAAATGATGAACCAATCTAAGAGATGGTGCGGAAGGTCCAAAGCAGACAAAAAGTTCAAATAACTTTTGGCCAAGTTAAAGCATATTTTAAATTTGGAAAGTATGGAAAAACGATGAATTTTTAAAATATCAAATTGAACAACGTTGCTTTTTTCCAAGAAAATATAGATTTTTATGAGCTATTGAATTTACACAAAAGAAATTGACAGATTTTTGTACATGTCTAAATAGTGCAGGCGCTGTAGGTAGTTGAGTATGCAAAATATGAGGACCGCACTTTGACAGTGGATTCTAGCTGAGAATAGGTTCGCCAGATTGACGATCTGGATGTTGCCAAGCCAGGTTTTGGTCCAATTTTTTTTATTACCCCTCATCTTATAGTCGTGTTCGAATTTCTAAAAATTTAACTATTTTGATGCCATACTTCCGCAATGAAAGAGAAATGAATCAAAATGTGTAAGACCTAAGCTAAAAATAAAATTATCTTAGTTTTTTAAATTTTAGCTGCAAAAACCCCCAAAAACTCCCCAGACCCCCCAAAACCTAAAATTTTAAGGTCTCTTCAAATTTTCTCAAAAGCTAAGCTTAGTGAAAAATATGTAATAACCTTTGTTGTAGACAATAAAATTTCCTTTTCAACGATAGACAAGTCAGTGGGGTGCGGCTAAAGACAAACTTTCCAACGGCGTCCGTTTTTTTTTACGGTTAAGCGCACTCGCAAGGAGATCCCTATCACGCTCGAGAAGCGGCCAGTGCACGGAAATGTTGGTGTGTGTTGGTTTTGAAATGGTTCAGGTTGTAACCTGTAGGGAAAACTGTCGCAGATAGTTTATTCCACAGTGATGCTGTTCTCCAGAGATATGAATTCTGATATAATGAGGTTCTTGGTGCCTCTATTTTGACAGTAAATTGATGGTTACCGTCTGTTTGACGTGTTCGCCTAGTAGGTGCTACTCCCGGGGGGTTAATGAGTGCCAACTCTTCAGAGCATTTTCCGTGATAATACCTGTAGAAGAGAGATAGATCGCCCACAGTTCTTCGATTTTCGAGACTATCCAAGCTACGGGTAAGTGCGGGGTCATTGATCAGCTTGATAGCTCGTTTTTGCACGGTGTTCAAAAGCATTAAGGTATGTTTGGGTGCCGCACTCCATATATGTGAGCATTACTCCATAGTTGGTCGAATCTGGGCTTTGTAGAGTGTCAGCAGTTGGCTTGGTGTATACAAATGTCTTGTACGAAATAGTCTTTGTTTCCCCAGTCCTCTATTATCTCCAGGTCGTTATTTATCTGCGATATTTGAGTTAGTCTAAGATGATGGAATTCACGTGCGGATAGACACTGAGTGGGTGGTATGACTGAGGAGACTACATTGCCATCATCTGCAAAGCAATAAAGTGGATTTACTGTTTTATCTATGAGGTCATTTATGTAAATCAGAAAAAGTGTTGGCGAAAGGATTGCTCCCTGTGGCACACAAGCATTTATTTGGTAAGAGTTGGATTTCCGGCCATCCAGTGCATAACTTGCAAACCAAGTGCAAAGTTTCGGCGACAATCCCATTCCTTTGAGCTTGTTGAGCAGATTTTTATGCGAGACTTTATCGAATGCTTTTGATATATCTAAGGCAATTGTTCTTGTTTCGCCCCGTAACTCAATCGCTTTTTGCCATAAGTGAGTGACGTATGTAAGTAAATCGCCAGTTGACCTATATTTTCGAAATCCGTATTGCTTGTCGTTGATAATTTTGTAATTTTCCAAGTACTTGGTTAGGTGATTGTTCACAACTCTTTCCATTACTTTTGATATCACCGGAAGTAGAGCAATTGGGCTATAGTTTAACGGATCTGTCTTTTTTCCTTTCTTTGGAATAGGTTGTACTGCGGCAGACTTCCATGATGATGGATATACTCCTTGCCTGTAAGATAAATTGAATAATTTAGCGAAAGTTGGGGTGAGTTCGTTAGCACAATTTTTGAGTACTATCGCGGGAATGCCCTCTGGACCCATTGCTTTGTTTGTATCCAACTTTTTAAGGGATTTTCGTATTTCTCTGTGACAAAAGGGTACCTCTGGCATACTGTGGGAAACCCTTTCAATGAACGGTGGAGTTTTTCCATTTGGCACTGTTAGGTTTGAGTTGTAGGAAAAGATTTTGGCCAGCATATTGGCTTTTTCCTCTGATGTTGTGGCTAAGTGAGTATTTTTGTCTGTAAGTGGTGGTATGGATGACTTGGTGAAGTTTGATCCAACAGCTTTTGCAAGAGACCAAAAGGACCTAGAACTACTTGGAGAATTCAGCAACCTCTTTTTTATTCTTTGATTGTATGTTTCTTTAGCGGCGTCAATAGTAATTTTGCAACTATTTCTGGCTTCTATAAATTCTGTGTGGTTTTGAGCGTTTGTTGTCGTTTCCAAAGGTTATATGCTCTGTTTTTTTTTCTGTACAGCCGTTTGACACTGGCCGTTGAACCAAGGTTTTGCATTTGCTCTGCCTTTTATTGTATGTGATATATCCATTCCAGATAAGATTACTTTTGTTATTTCGTTACAGCAAATAGTGGGATCAGCTGTTTTAAAGCAAACCTCTTGCCATGGAAAATCCAGGTAAAACTGTTTAAGGTCATTCCATTTTGCCGATTTATAGTGCCACATTTTACGAGGAAGTGATTGTTGGCTTGGTGGTATTATGATCGGATGAATCAAGTGGGAGATCTACTTGACTTGTGTAAGAGTCAGGATTTGTAGTTAGGAACAAGTCTAAAAGCGCTGCAAATTCACCCCTTTCTAAGATACGGGTAGGTTCATCGACAAGCTGCGTTAGACCACAACTTATGGCAAAGGCTTCTGCTTCCCTGCCTTCATTATCTGTTTTGTTGTGGTGTTTTAGCCAGGGTATATTAGTTAGTTAGACTGTATACTATCACAGTTTTCGGATAATGTCGCGAAAAAGTTTTGGTACTCGGTGTTACTTGGTGGTCGGTAGAGGCAGCAGATGAACCTGGTCGATGACTTTGAGGTAAATTTTAGCCATATGATATCGAGGTTCGCTGGTTCTAGCTTCTCCTCCCGATGACATGAAAGGTTGTTTTAATGTACACACAGATCTCAAAATTATGTCGAAATCGGTGATGTAGGTCATAGCCGGGATAAAGATAGCTCACAATAGGTGTTGCAGAACTGATTTTAGTTTCAGTGAGAACAAGGATGTCAGGTCTTTGTTCTTCAAGATGTTGGTGAACTGAATTCATGTTGGTACTTCTCTTATATTGCTAAAATCAATTCTGAGTTGAGTTTTTGGTCTTCTTTTAATATCTTTGCATAAAGGACCCCCAGGATCACCCGACGCCCGGAGATCCGAGTGGTCGGGTATTTTACTTCCGAAATATTTTGATCCTGGAGGCGCCATCACGCTATCTGTTACTCATTGTTGGAACCGGACTGCCAGCGTAGTAGTGGAACGTGGTGATACCACTTAGCGCTACTCAGTTCTGGCATGGTGGTATCTCACCGGTCGACGCCCAATGAGTAAAAGCGTCTACCACCTACTATTGGGGTAATGCAAAAAAATGAAAAAAGAAACATGCATATTACACTTTTTTCCCGATTTTACTGAAAACCAAGCACTCTATCAAAAATTGCGTTCTATAGTAGGTTGTAGACAATATTAGTTTTATTTATAACAATTTAGGGGCCTCCGTAAATTACATCAATTTTGAAAAATCACTAAACTTACCAATTTTTCTACAAGTTTTAGCCAATTTTCTCAAAAACTAAGCTTTTAAGGAAAAATATTATTCTACACTTTATTGTAGAAAATCAAATTCCCTTTTTAAAAATGTATACGTTAGTGCAATCAGATTAACAGCCAACTCTCCAGCGGCGTCCGTTTTTTGAGAAAATGTAAGAAACCACAAGTTCTGCCCAATTATCTTGAAAACCAAGCCCTCTATCAAAAATTGATAGTCGATTATAGATAGTAAAAATTCCTTTTAAACGCTGTACCGCAAGGTAAGATTTATCTTTAGAATAAAACTTCACAGGCGTCTGTAAATAAAATCATTTTTTACAAATCACCAAACAAATGAATTGTGTCACAGGTTTTATCCAATTTTCTTAGAAACTAAGCTCAATCAAAAAAAAAGTGTTCTTAACTTTATTGTAGAAAATAAAATTACCTCTCTATCGATGTATGAAGTTAGTATGGTTTGATAAATGACAAACTCTCCAGCGACGTCCGTAAATGGGGGTCATTTAAAAAATAAATAAATAAAAACATTTTTGCCACATGTTTCACCCGATTTTCCAAAAAACCAAGCTCTTTCTCAAAAAAAGTGTTTTATACTTGATTGTAGAAAATAAAATTTCCTTTTAAACGATGTATAAGATGGTAAGAAAAGTTTAATTTCATCAAAAATAAATTTTATTTCTCCTAAGTAGTAAGTAGGAAGTTCATTTTTTTCTTAACTTTTTAAAGCCGCCATATGTGCGTGCAAGGGCTGAAAAATAACGGAATTTCCTTCGATAGGTCGCCGGTATTGGCTTCACAAGCACATTTAAAAATAATTGTCGGTATTGACGATTGAAAATGGAAAGTTACGATACATATGGAATTTTATATGAAAAGGCACCTACCTCGGACTCTCTTGCAGCTCCAGTCGACGTTTAAACGTCCAGTTTTTTCACCTCAAATTCACTTTTTTCGGGAACGTGATTTTGCTAGTGTCTTGTTGTGACGGTGGTTCTTTGCGCACTCATCGCGGCGCTGCTTCTCTTCCACGTGTCCGGTGCCGTGAAACCCCATATGCATATTTTAGAGCGCGAAAATTTAAATTATTTTAAACGCGCAGAAAAGGAAAAGAAAATGAAAATTAGGAAATTTCTTGCTTGCACCAACACGTGTGTTTTTACTTAGTTAAGAAAAGGAAAGGAAAAAAAAATTAAATAGTATTCGCCTATTAGCTATTAAACGATACAATTTAACATTAACCCAAATATGCATTAAATTATGCATGTAAATTAAAATTAAAAGAAAAGAAAAAATACTTAGAAAAAATTAAGAAAGAAAAATAAAATTTTGCCTTATGCGTCGGGCATAGGCAAAGGACATAGTTTCACTACTGGTCGACGATATGTTCCTGTAGCTGTTTTAACGGTCACAACACGAATATGACTGTCTGAGCCAGGGTGTACGTCGACAATGCAATGGCGGTTTTTGTTCATTCTTTACCACGACTAAAGTATTTAGTTTAACATTGTTAGAAGCCTCTGTCCATTTAGAACGCTGTTGCAAGGTGTTTAGGTACTCCAAGTTCCAGCGTTTCCAAAAATCGGACTGGAGCCTTTGCACCAGCTGCCAGCGGGACAGGGTGTTCAACTTGGAATCAGAAAATTCGGGTTCTGGTACGGAATTCAACGGTTCCAGGGTAAGAAAATGACCAGGGGTCAGTGGAAGAAAGTCATTCGGATCCATACTTTGGGCATACAGAGGCCGGCTGTTTAGTATGGATTCGACCTGACACAAAAAAGTAAAAAACTCTTCATAGGTTAACCGTTGCTCACCTATTACACGTTTTAAATTTGCCTTGGTGGATTTAACTCCTGCCTCAGCTAGTCCGTTTAGGTGCGGACTACCAGGACTTGAAAAATGCCAGGTAATTTTTAGACTGTGACATGCTTCCTGGGAGTACTGTTTGAGTAAACGATCAGCTCCCAAGAACGCGCTACCACAATCTGAGTAAATGTCAGAGATTCTTCCTCTTCTTGCCACAAATCTCCTAAAAGCCGCAAGAAAGGTAGGGGTGGAAATATCGGTAGTAAGTTCTAGGTGAACTGCCTTTGTTGCGGAGCAGACTAAGACCAGAATATAACCTTTGGATACCTTTGCACCTCGGTACTTTCCCATTGTAATTAGAAAGGGACCACAATAATCTATGGCAACATGTGAAAATGCCTTTACTTGAGAGATGCGTTGAGCAGGCAAGTTGCCCATGATTTGTACGGAAGGTTTAGGATTTAATCGATAGCATAAAATGCAATGAGAAGTTATACTCTCGATTGCATAGCGAGGGGAAAGGATCCAAAATTGTTGTCTCAAGAGGTAATGCAACGTTTTTTGACCGGGATGACAGTACCTTTTGTGAGTGTACTCAATGACAAGTTGAGTAAGACGGTGAGAACGTGGTAAAAGTAAAGGGTGTTTTGCTGAATAAGAGAGTTCGGAAGAATGTGGTAATCGACCCCCCACTCTTAAGCAGCCTTGTGTATCTAGAAAAAGTGAAAGTTTATGAAATTGTTTAGGAAGTAGCTTTGCGTCATTCAAACGTGAAATGAGATCAGCAAAGATGGAACGTTGAACATGCCGAACGAGAACAATAAGAGAATGTTGAAGTTCTACTTCGGTAATATTTTCGTTAGGATATTTAGATTTCTTTTCGGTAAGGCGAAAAATATAGGAAATTATGCGTTGAATTTTCTCTAGGGAAGAGTAACGAGAAAGAAAAGTATCAAGCATGTGTGGTTCAACTGTGCATGTTTGAAATACTGATTTGCGCTCTTCCAGAATAACCTCGTTTTCCGGAGGGTCTGGACAGCGAAAATCATCAGGCCAGCTCTCTTTTGGTAGCCTAAGAAAACAAGGACCTTCCCAATACAAGTCATGTTTGACAAGTTGATTAGGCATAAGACCGCGCGAAGCACAGTCGGCTGGATTTAGCGCTGATGGAATATATTTCCAGGCCGTAGGAGAAATGGTTTCTTGAATGTGACAGATACGGTTTGCCACAAACGTTTTAAACCTGTGAGGTGAAGCCGCCAACCAGCATAGAACCACTTGGGAATCACACCATGCACAGATTTGGTTGAAGTTAAGAATATCTGAATAAGTGTTTCGAATAAAGGAAATTAGGTCGCAAAGTAAAGTGGCACCAAGAAGCTCCAGTCGCGGAAGACTGACTGTTTTCACTGGTGCGACCTTAGATTTGGCCATTACAAGAAAGGTATGGATTTCTCCGGATACTGACTCCATTCTGAAATAGACCGTAGCCGCGTAACCTATCATAGAGGCGTCTGAAAAGCCGTGAAGTTCAATGCTACGTGGTTGATCAATGGAAAGGCGTCTAGGTAAATGAATATTTGAAAGATTTGGAAGTTCGGTTCGAAATTGATTCCAAACATTTACGATATGCGGAGGAGGCTGAGAATCCCAGTCCAGCTTCTCCTTCCACAGATCTTGCATGAGATGCTTAGCAAGTAAAGAAACGGGAGAACAGAAACCTAAGGAATCACAAATTTTCATGAATTGAGATAAGATACCTCGCTTGGTGCATGGTTTATCTTCTGGTACGACCAAGTAGGTAAACGAATCTGAGATAGGATTCCATTGGAGACCTAATATTTTTACAAAATTAGGTTCGGATTTGTCGAAACGAATGGACATTTGTGTTTCTGATTCTGAGAATGAGGAGAGAAGTTCCGGACTGTTGCTCGCCCATTTTTTAAGTTCAAACCCTCCTAGGCGCAACAGGGAGATTAACTCCGACTGAAGTTCTTTGGCAGAGGCCACAGAATCCTGCCCAGTGAGCACGTCGTCGACGTAAATGTCTTTAAGAAGCACCTTGGAAGCATTAGGATACCTTTCAGACTCAAGTTTAGCTAGTTCTTGTATAGTACGAATAGCTAAGTAAGGTGATGACTTAAGTCCATAAACAACTGTTCTTAAGGAGTAGGTTTGGACAGGATCATCCTCAGAAAATCTCCATAGAATATTTTGATAACGCGTGTGCTCAGGAATAATTAAAATCTGTCGGAACATTTTTACTATGTCAGTAACAAAGGCTACAGCATGAATTCGAAAATTAAGTAAAATTTCACGGACATCATTTTGCAGTTTAGGACCTGCGCACAACGTCTCGTTGAGTGAGACACCTCTGAGACTACGTTGAGACCCATCAAAGACCACTCTTATCTTCCCAGTGTTCCAGACACTGTGATGAGGGATAAAGTAGGAATTATCCAAGACATCTTTAGATATAGGCGTAGGAATAGGTATCATGTGACCAGTGTCTAAATAATCTTGCATAAAATCTTTGTAAGCTTGATAATTAGCTGAGTCTTTGAGAAGTCTAGCTTCCTGAAGCTTGAAACGTTTTAAAGCGATTGGATAGGTGTCACCCAACTGGGGTTCTAAGTTTATGAAAGGTAATGGAACGACGAATCTACCTGATTCGTTGCGTGAAACTGATTGTGAAAATAATTTTTCGCACATAATATCCTCAGGACTGTGATGAACCTTATGTGGAACCTGCTCTATCTCCCAGAAGCGCTCTAGGCAGATATCCAGAGATGGTTCGATGGAAGTGTAACAGCTTATGAGTGATTGGGGATTTTGTTGCTTTGAAGTTTCAACTTTACCAATCAGCACATAGCCAAAGATGCTATTAAAAGCACTAGGTTGTCCACGCTCTCCGTGGATAACTCCCTCTTGTAAGAGATGCGGAAAAAGTTCACAACCTACTAGGACATCAATGGAACTTGGTATATGGAAGTTTTGATCAGAAAGTTTGATATTGCGAATGTGATTCCACTTGCTCGAGTCGACAGCGCAAGAAGGAATCTCTGTACAAAGTTTTGGAAGTACTAAGGCCTCAAAATCAAAGGTAGGTCCCGCTTGACCTTGAGGTTTGATAAGACATTTCGTCTTACCTTTGGTATTGGAAGATGTCATTTGATTTAAGCCTTGAATAGAAGTAGAAAAGAAGCTTTTCGAAAGACCTAAACGATTTAGACATTTTTCTGAAATAAAGTTTGCCTCTGAGGCAGAATCGAGTAAGTTACAAACTGGTTGGTAATGTCCCCTTGAGTCTAACATGTCAGCTACAACGGTAGAAAGTAGAAAAGTGGAATTTTTGGAAATCATTGTCGCATGACAGTTTGTGGAATGGCTTCCTGACATAGGGGTGCTATTGGAATTGGAAAGTGGAATATTAACGTTCTCTGGAGGATAAGAATTAACACTCACAGAGGGCGCTACTGGTTGTGGAGCGTGAAGAAGACTGTGGTGCCTAGCTCCACATGTAAAGCAGTTGTAGGAGGAGGGGCAATTCACGGTCTGGTGAGCAAAATGTAAGCAATTTTGACATAGATTCACCTGCCGAACATAACCCATCCTTTCCTGTGGACTTTTGTTTTGAAATTCGATACATTTCGATAATGCGTGATTCGAAGAACATAGGTAACGTTTTATTTTTGGATTAAAAGTTCTGTTCTGATTATTTTGTATTTGAGGGTTGCTGCGTTGATTGCTATTTTGTAAAGTATTTTGTTGATTTCTTGAATTTGAACTTTGATTTGAAATAGTTGTATTGAAAGCAGAAGGTAAATTAAAATTATTAAAACTGTTTCTCTGAAAACTGTTCTGTTGAGAATTACGCGTAGTTTGAGGTTGTCTAGGGGTTTGATTTTGCCTACTAAAACTGGGCATTTGCACTACAGATTCGAGCGCAACGCAATGATTTTCTATAAACGTGTAAAGATCAGTGTAGGACGGAATTTCTGAATTGTTTTTCTCTCTACTATAGTAAAGTTCGAAATCAGTCCTCATCTTGACTTCAAGTTTCGAGAGCATCATGTTAAAAGTAAGAAAGTCCCATTCTTTTGTAGGAAAACCAAGCTCATTTAAGATGGCTAGATTCTCAGAAAATGTATCCAACATGGAACGTAATTCTTTCCCAGAACTGGATTTAGTTGAAAGAAAGTTAATAGCATTCAAAGCGGTAGTAGCAATAATTCGTTTATTTTGATACCTCTTTACTAAGGTTTCATACGCAATGTGATAATTGCTATCTGCGAGGGGAATGGTTTTTACTAGAGAAAGGGCTTCATTCAGAACAGAACTCCGCAATTGTTGAAATTTCTCTATATCACTTAAATCAGAATTTTGATGTACCATGACTTTAAATAAGTCAAACCAGTGTTGCCAGCTTTTATAATTACCATCGAATATTGGCAACCTTGGTTGTGGAAATGATCTTGTATTTGACCTCTGAGCAATATTTTGTTGGTTGGGGTTGCTTACGAAATTGACAGGGTTGGCCCTAAAAAGGTCGTAGTAAATACCCTTACATTCATAATAAAGGTTGTCAAAGTCTTTTCTAGTTTTATCCTGCTCGTCAAATGAAAGTTTAAACTCTTCGAGAGAGCCAATAATTTGGTTATGAAAATTATAGAATTGAGCATGACATTCTTTGACGTCTTCATATCTGGATTTGAACAAAAAGTGAAACGCTGTATCCGACTTCGCTTTCAAAGCTACCTCGTGAGCTTCCGCCATTTGGTTGAAGCTCAAAAGCCTTTTGTCGCAAAGTTTTTCCTGTTTTTGCGTAGACATTTTTGTTTTTGAAAGTTAATTTGTTTTTAAAATTACCCAAAAAAATGCTTAAAATATAGCTTAAAATATAACCCGAATTTTAGCAAAAATTAAACAATTTTATTATTTTAATTTTATTAACTTTTTTCGAAAATTTTTAAATGAAATGTTTGTAAGTTTGTCTGTATGTTATTATTTGAACATATCCTTAAAAAAAAACTTTTATGTCTCACCAAGGATTGAACCCCGCACCTCCCGATTCCAAATCGCACACTCTGTGCATACGACTAGCGGTCCCGTCTGAAAGTTTCTAAGAAACCTCGGTATTCGGAGAAACAACGCGCGCAACGTGAGACCTTGGTGACGGCGACACTTGCACCTGCGCGTTAACGCGACACCTGTAAAATCGATAATTAAAGCAAAGTAGGTGGAAGAACCGCCTTAGAATTTTCACTTTCGGCGTATTGACGCCACTTTTACTGAAAATGTAATGAACAAAGCGATCAACTTTGATGAACTAGTAAATAAACTATACGAAATATGTGCATTGGCTATAGCTATATTGAAATTGAAATAAATTGTGAAAATATATAGAAATTTGGAATTTTTGTAGGAAATTGGTGAACCACAGGAGTCTAGGTAGTTTGGAAAACTATTAATTTGGGTCGAAGGGCCATTAAATGTGCGTGCAAGGGCTGAAAAATAACGGAATTTCCTTCGATATGTCGCCGGTATTGGCTTCACAAGCACATTTAAAAATAATTGTCGGTATTGACGATTGAAAATGGAAAGTTACGATACATATGGAATTTTATATGAAAAGGCACCTACCTCGGACTCTCTTGCAGCTCCAGTCCACGTTTAAACGTCCAGTTTTTTCACCTCAAATTCACTTTTTTCGGGAACATATTTTAGAGCGCGAAAATTTAAATTATTTTAAACGCGCAGAAAAGGAAAAGAAAATGAAAATTAGGAAATTTCTTGCTTGCACCAACACCATATTTGATTTAGAAGCAGGAAAATCGGGGAACCTCAAATTAAAATTTCGCTTTACTTGTTTACTTTGCTAAATAGTAAATATAAAAAATATACCCTTATTGCAGCTTTATTTTACGAATTTACTCTACTAAGATACAATGAGGCCAAATAAACTTTGCAATAGGTATAAATTTGTATAATTTTTTTAAGAGTTAAAGACAAGATACGTTTTTGGACATTTCTAAAGGTCCCTTAATAATTTCAGAAAATAGTAATTTTTGCACCACATTTCATTTAAAAAAAATATATTCAAAAAAAAGATTTTTGATAATAATTTTATTATTTTCTTTTAAAATAATTTTAACACTCTATTACCTTTATTGTACCGGGTGGGCCAAAAAAACAGGACATTTTTTTTCATTATAACTTTTGAACTATATAATCGATTTTAATGGGATAAACCGCAGTTGGCAGAGAATTAACCAGAGTTTTAACTAAATACATTTTTTTGTCCGCCATCTCAAAATCCAAGATGGCGGAATAAATTAAAATATACCCTTTAAAGATGCTCGTTTATTCTTGTGTTGCAAAATCGGTTTAATGGTTCTAAAAAAAATATTTTTGTTTCCACCATTGTTTTGCATATTATACGATTGTCTTGCCAATCTTGTCTGCATTTATTTCCTTATAAAGTCATTACTACTGAACCGATTTTGATGAAATAAAAGACATCCTGGTTAGAATTGATTTGTTTTTAAAGATCATGATCAAAATTTATCGCCATCTTAAAAGTTAAGATGGTGGACAGAATCATACTTGGTTCTTTAAAATGGCGTGTTTGTTCTAATTTTCCGAAAATTTTTTAGTTTTTTTTTTAATTTATAGAAAACTACTACTTTTCCCCCACACAACGAGGTACAAATAAGTAAAATCGGTGTGATGGTTCTCAAAAAATCTATTTTTGTTTCAACCATTATTTTACAGATTATACGATTGCATTGCCAATCCTGTCTGCATTAATTTCCGTATAAATTCATTATTACTAAACCGATTTTAGTAAAATAAAAAAATCATGGTGAGAATTAATTGCTCTTTAAAGACTGTAACTGTAATCAAAATAATCTTCCGCCATCGTAGAACTTAAGATGTCGGACAGAATCATACTTGATGTAATGCAATCGTAGAATTTGTAAAACAATGGTTAAAACATAATCAGATTTTGTAAGAACCACTTCACCGATTTTAGTGTTTTGTACCTTGTTAAGCGGAAGAAAAGTAGTGCTTCTCTTTAAATTGAAAAAAAAACTAAGACATTTTCGAAAAATAAGAATAAAGTTGCCTCTCTCACCATGATTTTTTTTTATATCACAAAGATCGGTTCAGTAATAATAAGTTTATAAAGAAATAAATGGAGACAGGATTGGCAATGCAATCGTATAATATGTAAAACAATGGTTGAAACAAAAACAGATTTTTTTGAGAACTACCACGCCGATTTTACTAATTTGTATCTCGTTGTGAGCGAGAAAAGTTGCGCTTTTCTATAAATTAAAATAAAAAATAAAACATTTTCAGAAAATAAGAATAAACACGCCATTTTGAACAATCAAGTATGATTCTGAAGGCCATCTTAAAATTTAAGATTTCGATAAATTTTGATCATGATCTTTAAAAAGCAATCAATTCTCATCAGCATGGTTTTCATATCATTAAAATTGGTTCAGTAGTAATGCATTTGTAAGGAAATAAGTGCAGACATGATTGGCAAGACAATCGTATAATATTTCAAACAATGGTGGAAACAAAAAAAATTTTTTAGAACCACTGAAAAAAATAATTAAGACACGTTCGCAACGCGAGAATAAACGAGCATCTTTGAAGGGTACATTTTAATTTCGTCCGCCATGTTGGATTTTGAGATAACGGACAAAAAGATATACTTGGTCAAAACTCTGATTAATTCTCTGCCAAGTGCAGTTTTCCAATGGTAGGTATAGTTCAAAGGTTATAATGAAAAAAAAATTGTCCGGTTTTTTTTGGCCCACCCGGTAGTACAAAATTCCACAAAATTTTTATTGTCTATTGTAGTTTTTAATGAAGTTATAAAGAAAACGAAAACTTTGTTAGTTATGGCACCCTGTATCTAAAAACCAAAGAAATTTGATGAAAAATGTAATAGGAATACAATCCTTCTTTTGACTTTTCCTACCACCTCCTAAAGTTTAGTGTATCATTTAAATTACCCCCCATATGCTGTATGCAAGGCCGTCCGGGAGAGGATCAATCCCCCCTCCCCCGAATTTATAGGACTGAAAAATAATAAAATAATTAGTAATAAGTAGTAGAGAGAGAGATATGGGAAATTCGTATTTTTTTTATGGCGAATTGACTATGATTTTTTAGATTTTTGCTTACTACAGCTGAAAACGTATGCTATTCTATTTCCTAAAGCGTATTTTATAGATAAATGCATGTAAGGCTCTATGGCGTATGGCTTGATAACATCAATAATTTTATTCATAAACAGTTGTGTTTTAAATAACATTACTTGAGTTTACAGTGAAATTAATAGAAGTTTTGAGTAGTTGCTGAAAAATACTTCCATTTTTTAACTTAATTTTTTTGCTTGACAATTAATTATAAATTTGACAGAAAAAGTATACTTGGTTGACTTATTTTTTAGCCATCCATGAGTAGGAAGGCTATTAAACAAAAACATTTTTTCAAAATAAGTTTCGGTCAAAAAAGACCTAACCACCATAATTTTAGATTGCGGCTGTCTTTCTGGGATAACTGAAAATTAAGTATTTGGTATATTTCCTAGCAAGTGCCGAAAGGGTCACTTTTCACGCGATTGTAGTTGGTCGAACGCATCGTTCGTAAGCAATCAAGTGCGGAAAAGAAATCAAGTGCGGAAAATAAATTTTCTGCAAGAGTTAGAACGTAATTTTTTCTTCGAGCATGCGGAAAACAAAAAAAAATAGAAATAAAATAATAGGAAAATGTTTATTAAATTATTGGTTTCTTGCACCAGTTCGTGAAAAATAGATATTTTTTTTCATACCGTCCCTGTCTTGCTTTAGAATTTGCAGGAAGATGGTCAATTTAGAATATATTCTGGAAGATTTTCATCGGAGTCGATCGAGTCCATTTTATAACTTTTTAGTTTGTATTGTACGATCGTTGTCATGCGCATTAAAACAACTTAGGACCTTAACATGGCCGGGTTTTGAAAACTATTTGATAGTTTGGACAGTTAAGGGCACCGAAAAAATATTAAGGTACCGATTCTTAAGTTTTTAAAAACGTGCGGAAAAGTAAAACTTTCAAAATTAAAATGAGTGCGAAAAAGTAAAACTTTTCGCACGCTCGTAAAAAATAGTTATTTAAACAACAAGGTTTGAAAACGACTCTTTGCACACGATCGAGACAGTTTGGTAGACCGAGCCGAAGGCGAGGTCTACAAGTCGAGGGAGTGTGCAAAGAGGTTTTCAAACGAAATTTTTACAATATTTTTTATACGACTGCTAATAAAGAAAGAAAAATCAAATTTTAATTTAACTTGTTTTTATTTCCGACATTTTTACAACAATTCAACAATTTTTTGACGTATCTAATCAACAAAACATACGAGCAGTGACGGTTGCTACGGAACTAAGCCAACTTATATTGATGGGTGACAACAACAAAAATCACAACGGGAGACCCGTATGCAGAAATGACATAGGCGTGCGCAAAAATGACATAAGCGTGTGCAAAACGTTTTGCACACAGCGTGCGCAAAATGCCATTTTCAGATCGTGTTCTCCGTGCGCAAAACCCCCTTTTACAAGACAGTCGTATAAAAAATATATTTTAGCCATTTAACTGCCAACTTTCTCATTTTGAGAACACTTATTAAAATACTCTGCCAATCTATGGGCACCTAAGCTCACACTGGGTACTATAGTTATAGTGTATCTACGTGAAAGCTAATATAACTAAACACTGAAGTATATTTTATTGAACTCCAGACTCAATTACATTTCGTTTGATAACACACAAGCCATGTTTTGACTTAAACTCTAATTTTTCAAATCTACCCCCACCCTTTTTTAAAAACTAAAATGTATTTTGTTTAACTCCAGACTCAATTACCT
>OY755039.1:62085446-62210446 GCA_963576565.1 Aspidapion aeneum | reverse complement strand
GTGGGCAGTGTTACTTTTACATAACTTTACATTTATAGGGGAAAGAAGTAAATTAGAATTTTAGGGTGTTTTAATTTTTTCCTATAGTTTTATCATAGTTCCTATCAGTCTGCCAAAGCTCAACCCTCTAGCATTTCTGGAAGTGGGCAATGCTACTTTTACATAACTTTAAATGTATAGGGGAGGAAAGTAAATTAAAATTTTGGGGTTTTTTGATTTTTTCCTATAGTTTTATCATAGTTCCTACCAGTCTGCCAAAGCTCAACTCTCTAGCATTTCTGGAAGTAGGCGATGCTACTTTTACATAACTTTAAATGTATAGGGGAGGGGAGTAAATTAAAATTTTGGGGTTTTTTTACTTTTTCCAGGGATTTGGTCATAATTTCTATCAGTCTGCCAAAATTCAGCTTTGTAGCATGTCTGGAAGTACAGTAGAATATTGATGATCTATACATGAGTGAGTAAGTGAGTGGCAATTTCGACGTTTTTTGAAATTTCGTAACTACTTTACTACTTTATGGAATTCCATGAAACTTGGAGGGGTTGTTAACTCCATGGAGATCTACGACTGTGCAAAGTTTGATTTTATGTAAAAAATAGCCAAGGACGTGAAAGTGGTATTCCGTATAAAGAATTGAGATGAAAGTAAAGCCAAGTTCTCCAATACAAATTTCAAAATGAATGGTTCTTGCTAGTTTGGAAATGTTTTTTAAACTTTGCTATTCCAGACAAACTTCTTTACGTTCAATTTAGCACTGTGCTTAAGAGTCATTTGCAGCCGTAATAGCCAAGTTTAGGAAAACATTTCCAAACTAGTAAAAACCATTCATTTTGAAATTTGTATTGGAGAACTTGGCTTTACTTTTATCTCAATTCTTTTTACGGAATACCACTTTCGCGTACTTGACTTCTTTTTACATGAAATGTTTTTTTTATGATTTCACTGCTTTTTTAAAGGATTTGGATAATATTTAAGTTTTAAAGTAGTAAAATATGCGGGACATTTTTTTATATTTTACTATGGTTTTATCATAGTTCCTATCAGACTTCTAAAGCTCAGCTTTCTAGTGTTCCTGGAAGTAGGAAATGTTAATTTTACATAAGTTTACATTTATAGGAGAGGAAAGTAAATTAAAATTTTTGGTGTTTTTAAATTTTTTCCTATAGTTTTATCATAGTTTCTATCAGTCTTCCAAAGCTCAGCTCTCTAGCGTTTCTTGAGGTGGACATTGCTAATTTACATAACTTTACAATTATAGGGGAGGGAAGTTAATTAAACTCAGGGGTTTTTTAATTTTCTTTATAGTTTTATCATAGTCCTATCGGCCTTCCAAAGCTCAGCTCTCGAGCGTTTTTGGAAGTGGGCAATGTTATTTTTACACAACTTTACATTTATAAGGGAGGGAAGTAAATTAGAATTTTGGGGTTTTTAATTTTTTTCTATAGTTTTATCATAGTTACTATCGGCCTTTCAAAGCTCAGCTCTCTAGCCTGTCCGGAAGTGGGCAATATTACTTTTACATTATTTTACACTTATAGGGGAGGAAAGTAAATTCTAATTTTGGGGTTTAAAAATTTTTTTCTATAGTTTTATCATAGTTCCTATCAGTCTGCCATTTCTGGAAGTGGGCAATGTTACTTTTACATAACTTTACATGTATAGGGGAGGGGAGCAAATTAGAATTTTGGGGTTTTTATCCAGGGGTTTGGTCATAATTTCTGTCAGTCTGCCAAATTTTAGCTTTCTAGCATGTCTGGAAGTACAGTAGAATATTGATGATCTATACATGAGTGAGTGCGTGAGTAAGTGGCATATTCGACGTTTTTTGAAATTTCGTAACTACTTTACTACTTTATGGAATTCCATTCTTGGAGGGGTTGTTAACTTCATAAAGATCTACGACTGTGCAAAGTTTGAGAGTCGTAGCTCATTCCGAAGTAGAGTTTTAGATAGGTCAAATATCGGCTGAAATGTTTCAAGAAAAGATGGTACGGCGCGCGAACTTGGCGAGGCACTGCCGTGCCTTCAGATTTTTAAGCATGTTTGGCATATAAACTCCGGCACGATTTTTGTAAAATTATACAGTTTTTTAAAGCTTGTTTCTTAATATAACTAATTCTAGTGGAGGACCAAAATCACCCAAAAAATATAGAAATCCGAGGTACATAAATGAAGGGATGTCAAATTGCGCCCTAAATCCAACGTTTTTTCTACATAGCATTACTTAAGTTTGAATTTTTTTATTGGATACCCGGAATATTTTTCGTTACCGGAATTTTAGTTTTATTAATAATTAACCAAAAAATAAGAATCAAAAATTAAGTAGCAGTCAAAAACATTCAACTAAAGGTAGACCCCGTATAGAAATCCTAAACTTCATCAGACACAAAAAGTATTATACTGGGGATTTCTTTCAAATTCGCAACAATGTTGCCAGTACTTTTATAACTTGTAATTTTGATGTAGGTACATAAGTAAAATGGTAACTAATAAAAATCAAAAGAATATTTTGTTTTTGAATTCGGCTTACTTTTTGGATTGCTATGAATATGTTTACCATCCTATGTGAGAAAAGGATTGTTTTCATTGATTTTTTTTTTGAGATCTTATCATTAATAATGTTTTTCTATACAATTTAATTCTAGGTTGTAAGTATAACTGTCTGTGTGCTTATATGCACATATATAAATGTTTGAAAAAAAGTTTTTTTTTAAGTTAGAATATGTTATCCAATAATCAATCGGTAAATTTTTGTTTACAGGTACCTAAACTTAACAAAAATCACAAAACATTTGCTATTAAGTCCCTGTTTTTATAGATCTATGTGGCGGTTTAAATCCTTATCTATTTTGAATTAAAAGGAAAGTATAAATTAGAAATAATCAGCTAAAGTTGGTTTTTTTCGAAGATTATTGATTGTCGATTTTTATAGAACGTACAACGATTAGCACAAAATTGCAATTTTTGTGCAGTCAACCAACTTGAGCTTGTTTTTTGCAGGAACACAAAATAACTAGCGGCGATATCCTGTAATGCAAACCATTTTTTTTAACTGCACATGCGCACCTCTCTCTTTCTGATCACATAAAATTATCTTCCTCTTACTAACTTCACATATGCTCGACCACAGCTGAGAGGGAGATATTTTATGTGAGAAGAAAAAGTACGGTAGCGAATGCGCAGTTTAAAATTTTGATTTGGTTTTCGGTTTTCTGAAAAAAACGGACTCCATTAAGTGTGAAAAACGTTCAACTGAAAGTAAGTTTAATTAAATTTCTTTGGTGTGAGGTTAGAGTTCATAAATAGTTTATTAGTTTTGTATTTCTAGGTGGTATTTGAAAAGTTATTAAAACCAGATGACTAAACTGCACTTTTAACTATTAATTATTGTTCTCACTACAAATGTTTTCGGTATAAAAATAACTCTTGCTTTTTTTAGTCCAAATAAATTTAAGTTAAATGTTTTGATCACGAAAGTTAAAAAAACCTTTTCTTTATATATATAGCTTAAAAAAATTAGTCTACAAAACTCCCTTGGACAACTCTGGAAAACTCAAAAAGCTTTTTGATTTGATTTTACGCGAAAATGGAACGTCGCAGAGAAAACCTTTGTTGACAAAAAAAAATTGTGTGTGCTTAAGACCACATGGCAAAAGTGTAAACTTTAAAAGGCGAAATTAATAATACTGGCCTTCATCTGCGTCATCATATTGCTCGCTGAATGTTCCTCTCACAGTTAGTCGACTCGAGCCGACTTCACCCGAATGAGCGTTACATAGCCGAGTCTGACGGCTCAGTTCAATTCAGTACCCACAAAAACTACTAAACGCGCCTAAAGAAGTTTACACTTCAAAAATTCCTTTACAATTTTTCTTAAAGGTTATAGCTCTAGACTTACATGTATAGAAGATAGAGGGCACCAAAAATGACAACAATCAGTTTTTTGCATTTTACGCAAAAACGGTAAGTCGTAAAGAAGAATTTTATTTTAGAGAAATATTACCCATACGAGTCTTTACAATCAATCTCCATAGTCTATAGGTCTACAACAACATGTTTAGAAGGTAGATGGCAGCTAAGTTGTCAAAAATGGTGTTTTTTTTAGTCGTAGAAAGAAACTTTATAAACATAAAATGTTAAAGGACACAATTTTCTACATTCTTTCCTTTTGGGCCACAGGTTTACAACTACGTGTAGAACATATTTGCAAAAATTATTATTTTATTTTATGCAAAAACGGTAGGTCCTAGAAAAACACACTATAGACAAGAAATCTCCAGGACGCCATTCTCTACAATTCACCTATGTGAGTCACAGCTCTATGACTTATGGTTTTTGCGTAAAACGCAAAAAAGTATATAATGGGCATTTTCGGCACCTTCTGTCTTCAACACATGTGGTTGTAGAGCTGTAAATTGTCATTGTCGCATTGTAGAGAATTGTGTCTTGATCATTTTATGTCAATAAAGTTTTTCTTATGACTTACCGTTTTTGCATAAAATGCAAAAAACATAATTTTTTGAAATTTTCTTCTAAACGTGTGGTTGTAGACCTATAGACTATGGAGACCGATTGTAGGGAATCCTATGGGTAATATTTCTCATACATTAAATTTTGCCCTACGACTTATCGTTCTCGCGTAAAATGCAAAAAACTGATTTTTGTTCGCTATTTTTCAGAAAAAAAATTAATAGCGGCAACCATGTAGACCAAACGTCACCCTTGCATCATTTATCGTTGCCTTTGAGAGGTTAGCCGAATAAACGTGCGTTTTCGTTGTTTTATTGCAATATTTATCACAAAATAAAGATTTTTTTTTATTAAATAACTTTAAAAATGCCTAAAAAGTGCATTCTGTGTGACAACAGTGACGAGAAGTGGCTGGATTTATCATTTCACCGATAAGTTTGAATCTCTTCCAGAAACCGTCATATTGTTTACGATTTGGTAAGACAGTGGTGTGGTTTATAAAATTTTTTTACAAAATATTAGTGATTTATTTTACAAAGAAGTTTTAAGACACATTATTTATTGTTGCGAATTCCCTTATTTTCCCACCTCTAGTGTTTGGGTTTTTTTGGAAAAGTTTCTTAATTTATTCTGGCAATAATATATAACTCTAAAAAATATATTTCTTATGTAAACAACCATTTTCACTCTGTGATGTTATGTTATGTCATGCTACTGTACAGTTATTAAACATTTTAAAAATATTCAAATTTATGAGTTTACTAGGTTCCCCACTGATCCAAACAAGAGAGAGCTTTGGAGAGAGATTATTGGCCTTAATAAGGAAAAAATTCTGTCAAAATGGGCATGTCTTTGTTCTGACCACTTTGATCCTCAGTATGTTCGTTTAGCACCTAGTAGGCACTATCTTGTACCAAATGCCTTGTCTAAGGTCAGGTGTTAAAGACTAGTTCAAATTAAGAAAACTACTTACTACTAGTGGTTAGTAGTTAAATATTCAACTATCTCTTTTTATTATAAAGTATACATAATATATTATCACTGGTTGTTTTTGATGTTCGATCATCATGTAATGATGTAAAAAAGTAGTTAGAATTAACAAATATAACTATAAGAAGAAAAAAGGTAGTACCTACTTTTACACAGAAAAAAAAAGAGTTTTAACTTCCTTTTGACTTACTTACTGCATAGTCCCTGGTGATTAATTAAAAGAGAGCCTTGAGTCAAATGGATTAAAATATTGTTCTTAATTCTTATATTTGCCAAATTTAATAATGTTTGTATATAAAGGGTGTCCCATAACTTAGGGGCCATAGGCCAACAAGTGATAGAGGAGGTCATGTCTGATCAAAAACTTGTTGTTTTTTTAACTTTTGTGATAATAACTTTTTAAAAAAACGCAGTAAAAATATGAAATTGCGTAGTCTTGTATTAGAACAAAAGCAGTAAATTAAAATTAATTAAAAAAAATTAATTTGAAAAAAGTTAGTCAGTCAATTTTTTTAGAAAATACTATTTTTTTGGTATGAACTTTTATGAATGCCATATTAAATGCAATGTTTTTTAAATATTTTTTGTTAATAAAAACAAGTCTCTAGCGAGACATAATAATGAAATATTATTGATATTTTTTAAAAGAGAAAGCAAAAATTAATTTTAAAAAAATTATTATTTTTTATACATTTTCGAGGTTATTTTGACAGCCCGTACCTCCTCCACTTGTAATATTATCAAAAAAGGAGTACCACATTTTTTAATCATAATTAGCTGAGTATTCAGCTGGCTGTGACAGATTTTTTTTTGTATAACCCGTTTTCACCCACTCTTCTTTAAAAATCCTATATCTTAAAAACAGATGAATGTTGACCCCATGTTATATAAACTTTTTTCTTGGAAATAACCTCCTCTATCACCTGCTGCACTATGGCGCCTAAGTTATGGGACACCCTGTATAATAATCACTTAATTGTAAATAATAGTTGTTCATTTTTATTTTATCTGGTAAATAAAAATTAAATAGATTTTTTTATGGAAATCGAAAGTATTTTGTTGATAAAACTGAATAAGTCATATTTTTTAACATTTGCAAATGTAAAAAAGCACAGACTCATACCAAATATTTTCTAAAAAAACTAATTTCTAGAGTTTAATAAACTAATTAATGGATTTTGGTAAAATAAACCAATGAGTGCTTTTTATTTCGAGGCAAGAGTTTTGCTGATAAAATATAACAAAAAATCTATATTATAAGTATAGGCTGTCCCATTTTTATCATTTGGGTGGTTTCGGGAACTTCTAGAGAAGATTGAAGAAAAAACGACTACACCTTAGTGTGCTTTAATTTGAAGAGAATAATGATGGTATACATCGCATATCAATATTATAAACATAGAAACCGAAAACACCCAAAAGTTTCGAAAATGCACCCTGTACACTAGGGGATCAAATAGACTCTTTAAATCCTGATGCAAAAATTTTGATAAATATCTCAAGGTCTGAGTATATAATTCGGAGTTTTTGACTTTTTTTAACAGAACAAATCTACTTACTGTAAAAAATTTACTAAGAGCAATATATTACCAAGGTGAAAGAGTAAAAAGCTAAAAAAACACCTTTGACAATTTGAAATAAAAAGAAACACTTTTACCTGTGTTTTAAATTTTAGGGATTAAAGTAACACTTTTCTATATCCAGAAAAAATAATATAAAGTAGATTTCTTATCTTTAGGGAAAAATATTAAAAATAAAACTACGGATATTACCAGCTGTAAATAAGTTATTGATTTCTAATATTATAAATAGATAAAAAAATTAATTCTGTAAAAAGAGTCATTTAAATAGAATGGCTGTCAAAGCTGTACCGGTAATATTTTACACTTATTTAAATTTTATAATTTTGGGTGCAAACATTTTATAGGAAAATGTCTATAATTTATTTTATTTTCAAAAAAATCTGCACGCCCATGGTTTTTCATCGATTTCTCTTTTATACCTCTTACAGTGTTGCCTGCGAGGATTCGGCGAAATTTTCTGAGATTTCATGCATGATGAATAAATTTGCGTATTAAATAATGGGGATGCGTCTTCTAGGGTTCCTTGAATTTCTTTGGTAGCAGTAATTAGAAAAAACTTATTTAATCTTAAGAGCATTTTTTGAAATATTTTTATAAAACGCGATATTGCTAATTTTGGTATTTTTTCGCAGGGTTTCATGTAAAGATAATATAAAAATTTAACCACATTGTGATGGCTAACTCAAAAAATATAATAGTTTTCATACGAAATCCAAATCACCTGATTTGGAGGGAGCCAAATAATCCAAAAATTTTAAAAATTACAATTTTAAATTGTGGTAAAATTCTCACTTCTACAGTTTTTATTAAAAAAACTCAAAATATTTGTTGAGATTGTTATAGATAGGTAGAAAGATACATCAATTGGCTGCATAAAAGTGAAAGCAAAAATTGTCCTACATATTACCGTTTTTGAGATATTTGACAAAAGGTAGGTTACTATCAATATTAAGCTTTAGGGCGTCGCGACGCTACCTATAATGCGACGCTGAGCAAAACACTGTATTTTCCTAACTTCGTATGCAGTCCGTAAACAGCATGCCAAATTATATCAAAATCACCCAAAAATTGAATATTTCAAATTTGACTGCCCCACCATTTAGTTGCTGTTCTATTGCAAACAAAAAACGTATTAACAGTTTTTCTGTAAAACGAATTTGGTCAAAATTAGTCAAAGTTTGTGAAAAAATATGATAAAAGACGTCATCTTGAATTTATAACGTCACACCGGCATTCCTCAAATTGGAGGCAAACACCTGGTGACTTAAAATTGTGTAATCCATTAGTTAGTTTAGTTTTTTAGTTTCTTACCAATCGACCTAGCGTAGTTTTAAAAAATCTTCTATCCTACGAGAATATAGAAAAAAGTTTCGGGGTGGGCCCAAGACAGTTTTGGGGGGGGGGGGCTGAGCTGAGCTGAGCTGGCCGCGTATTCAACATTTTTTGCAAAAACGAGATATTGTGTTCCTATGACTTATATTAGCTTTCTAAACATGTTTGTTAAAAAAAGGACCCGTATATTTCAGATTTAGTCGTAAATTCGTGGTTAAGTGTTTACGTATTTACACCACACCAGGCAGTCATAAGAGGTAAAACCACGTACTTACACAGAACTAAGAATAAAGGTGTGTAAGTACGCATTTTTCTTAAGTAATTGCAAATATATTTTTCCTTTTTATGTTATAAAACATATATTTATTGCAGTAGCTTTTTTTAGTATGTAAATTTGTGCAATATAAGATTTTATTCCGAAAAATAAATTTGTGTTTTATTTGCATCCAAAACGTTACCCTTCATTTTCTGAGAATAGCGATTTTGTTGAATACGTCGTTTTTTCCATTGACGGCAGTATAGTACGTGAGGGTTCTAACTTTCATATAAGCCTTGCCGCGCACACTCTTTTATAACACATGTGATTCCGCTGAAAGCCAGACGTCGACTGAATCAACGCGACGCGCGAAGGCTCACAATTGTCGAAGGCTCGAGGCACAAAGTACATAGCGTTATATACTTTCTGCTCAAGGTCACCAATCGATCGATGGACAGCAAATTTTACAGAGAAATACATCCTTCTTGGTAACACCGGCAACTTCCCGAGAAGAAACCCAATTTGATTTCAGAGTTTTGCGTGAAGGCAAAAGCCTGTGATCAAACCGGTTCACCTCGCGCTCCGTAAGCTTCGGACCTCTGTATGTATTACTTTGTGCTAAAACTCATTAAGAAGGAAAAAATTAGGCAATTATAAATACCCAAATAGGGCAGAGGGCATTTCAAAATATTTCGTAAAGTACAATGTACATAACAAAGAGCTAAAATTACGTTTTAAACTATGGTATAGTTTTTGCAAAGTCACTTGAATAACTTCTAATACGGAGTTCTATCGATTTCATGAAATTTTGCTTCATTCTGCTCTTCAAAAGTTAATAAAATTTATATAAAATCTTCCTGGTTTCAACCTTACCGACAGAGAAAAGGCGCGGCTCTTTGCGGTCCGACCACAAAGTATTTGTTTTCAGACCGGCCAAGCCCAGGTGGATGGACGGCACCTGTATGGCAGATTTTTTTGAGATGCGCTTTTAATTGCTTTTAGGTCTTCAGGACCCCTTTACTCGGCAGTATGCAGAGTTAGAAAATAAATCATTGTCGTTTCTGTAGGTGTAATAGAAAGTTTTATTATCTATTTTTATTTCATTAGTTTACGTCAGAACTAAATGAAATAATTTTCATGAGTATATATCAACCGCCGCCGCCCATGTGACTTTCTTTATAGGATATGCCGATGGTCGGCCTTTATCTTTGTTCAACTGACTTTGCAAAAACTATACATGCCTTCTATTTTCATTTTCAATAATTGGTTTTTCTAATATGAACCGCACCAAAACACAATAACAACACTAACTAACACCTCAAAACAAAGGTAGAGATCAAAGGCTTGTGATTCCAAAATTCATTAAGTTTAGACTAACCTCACGACACGATGCAAGTAGAGGGGGAAGTTTTATGGAGGCGGCTTGATAGATAGGTTATTGGACTAGAACAAAAAATGATTAGAAGGTAGTCTTGAGTATCTTGGTAATTTTTACTTTTATTAAGAGCGTAGATGGCGCTAGCACGATAAGGACTTCTGTGCTTGACAAAGGGTATCAGCAGTTACTAGAGAGGGAAGAAAATTGCCTACCGGGTGCTGCTTAGCAAGCCGGCCTGCTGGTTTGTGATTGTCCGCTGTATAAATAAATCTTGCATTGATTGTAATATAAATTGCTAGAGATCACAGTTAGTAGTCCATGGCCACCGTAAATCCAGTATAAAGGGGCCTACAGACACGCGAACATTTCTAGAGATTAGTACGCGCGTACAAGTTTGCGCATACTAATCTCTTCGTGTGTAGACAAAATCCACCTAAAATATCTCTCGAAGATGTATCCAGTCGCGGTTTGAATTTTTGTTCGCGCACACGATGTTCGCGTACAAATCTCTCGGTGTCTAGGCAAAACGCCTAGATAATATCCGTGCGGTTCGTGTTTCTGCTTATATGTTTAATTTTATCTTCGTGTGTGTAGGCAATTTTATCAAACGTACATGTACGCAGAGAATAGTATGCGCGTACTAATCTCAAGAAATGTTCGCGTGTCTGTAGGCCCCATAAGAGAGAATGAGAGAGACATATAATCCAGTGGCGGCTCGTAGAATAAAAATCTGGAGGTTGCAAAGGAGAATCGTAATTTTTTAACACACAAATATACGGATGATCGACCACAGAACACGACTACACGACAAATTAAAATAAGAAATTAGCATGCAAAATAAACAATCGATTTGCAGTCGACCTGCAATCTCACTGAGCTTTACGGGACGGCTTTTAAATCCACGCACAGTGGAACGTTTGACTAATCTAGGTGGACATGGTTAAGTACTATAAATTAACATTTCAGCTACCTACAATTAAAGAGCATATTCCATACATCCTAGATCCAAAATATTATTTTTTTATCCCCTCTGGTTATCAAGATATTTGCATTGAAAGTTGCATCTTAAAAATTTTCTGCTTAGACATTTTAATCTTATGTATGGGCAATGCTTTAAAACAATATTGTTTTATCCCGCGCAGTAGGCGCTGGAGTAAAACAAGTGCCAGGCATTTTTAGAGTGACATGTCCTTAAGACTAGGGAAGCATTTTGACTGTCATTGTTGCAGTGTTTTACTTGCTAGGATTTTATGAATTCGCTGGTGTTTTGGTAAGGAAAATTTTATTTTTATATAGTTTTTGTTGGACTGAAACTTTAGTTTTAGTTTGTTAGAATTTGTTGACGTTAGTTTTATTATTTTCTAATTAACCGAGATCTCTACTTTCTGACGCAGTATTGAAATTTCGTCCTTTTGTTGCGGTAAACTTGTACCTAATTATTTTGTTAGCCTGCAACTCTAAAAATAGAAAACGTATTATTTGTGTTTAATGACATTTTCTTTTTGATACCTTCACAAATGTGCCCTTTGGGGAAAATTAGTCAATCTTCGTGCATTTTTCTATATCACGATGAGTCAATGTGTCTGTTTGTCTACAGGGTGTCCAGATAAAAGTAAGTACATATGGCTTTGTGGAATTTTCAGAAGCGGTAACACTTACGATATTCGTTCAAAAGGAAAAAAGTGGCGCTATTGCGAGCTTAATCGGATGCAGTGTCGAAGTTAAAAATATCTACAGGGGGTTTCAAAATAGTGCTTAAAAACTTAAATTGTGTTATTCGAAAAATTAAAATATAGTCACCTTCTTTTAAACAAATTGAATAAAACTATATAAATATGACTAGGCCAATAAAATGACGTTGACAATTTGTTAAGGAGTCAAAATTTTTAGTTTTTGCCTTCCTAGCCCGCATAGCAATGTTATTAATAGGTATTATTTTCGACGAAAATTTTTTTTTTTTAGATAACGCCGAAAATGTGTTATTTGGGTGTATTTTGACCTATCCTAGCAATATCGTCGTGATGTCTGTCTGTGTTGTGTGTATATTATTTCTGTCCGTAACACTATAGCTCCTAAACCGCTGAACCGATTTTAATAAAATTTACAGGTAAAATAGTGTTCGACACTCTTACGAGCTGATTAGATTTTGGTCAAAATCTATTAATGCTAATGACAGTTTTTTGGCAATTAAAATTTTTAAAAAATCTTTTTTTTTAACGGAGCATCGTATCAATATACAGTTTTCATAATATAGTAGACTATATTTTGTTCAATAATTCGTGTTATAACTAAAAACTTCGTAAGAGCTTCAGTTTCTCAGATATATACAAAAACTTTTCAAAGCTGATATATTATCATGGCTTCACTTGAAGTGTGCTAATAGGCTAGCTAGGCAGGTATCAAATCCCTCATGGATCCATTTATTTCTCAATATTTTGAAAACGCATATAAATGTTTTCTTTGATAGAGCTCGGAATAGCGCCACTTTTTTACCAAAATTGGTATGTCTTACCGTCTCCTAAATCCTCATAAACCCCCTTGTAGTTACTTATATCTGAGAGACCCTATCCCATGTACCTATGTGTATGGGCCGATTCCTAAAGTACGTGACGCTCAAGGGGGGTTATTAACCTTGCGTTACACTGTCATGATTCTTGAATATATTTTTTCTTAAAAATGCATTACGGAGGGGGGAGGAGGTGTTACGTAATTTAAGAATATGCCCTATGTATGTCTGTACGATGGGTTTTTGAAACTCTCGACTTTCACGAATTTTTGTAAACAGTAACTTTTCACTCTGTCACAAGCTTAATAAAAAAGTCATGTGCACCGAACCCCAAGGGAAGTTTTTTGAGGTTACAAAAATCTAAAAAATTAGTTTTAAACGGAGCGAGTTATTATTTTTATTATTTTTCTTGTCTTTTTTGTGTCAGATTGAGAAATTAATTAACACAGTTTAGTTTGCAAGATAATAATAAAATGGACTTGTGTTAGTTAATTATTCTATTATTTGTTATGTTAAGTAATGATATTTTTCAAAGAAAAATGGAATTTTCCAATTTAATAAATATTTTTCTAAACTTTCTTAGTTATATAAAATTAAAATTCACATATCTTTTAAATTTTCTCACATTAAACCCCTTTAAAGATAATGCCATCCGATGAACATTTCCCATTATAATTTTAGGGGTTGGTTTCACCCCGGGCAAGGGATGAGAGGTTTAAAATTTTTAATGCATTTATTTTTCATATAGTGACAGTGAGAGCAGAATTTTTTTCTTGATCGTCCCTTACCGCCTAAAACGTCTTTATTTAAAATTTTCTGAAATAGCTTATATATTGCAAAACTGTTTTATTTAAATTCCTTCTTGCAAAAACTAAAAAAATATATACCGTTACTTCATTGTTATAAAATTTGTTGAAACAATTTTCGTTAAAAACATACAGTATGACTACAAATCTTAAAATCGTTAAAATCTGAATCACCCTATATAAGAGGTAGGTAATATTGCAAATACTAAATGCTTTTAAATATTTTATGTTATTTTAAAGCTAAAAAAATCAATCATTAAAGAGTGTTAATGTTGGTCAGGGGTTGTCCACCTAGATCTTCAAAACGTTCCACTGTGCCACGCATAGAAACAAAATCGCGCGCGTTTGTCATAGGCGAATTGGGTCGCATTCGAGCTGCAAACCGCGAGATAAAGTCACAGTACACGGACCGCAAAGCGGTAGTATAGACACTCGGACTTTCCCGCCAAAAACTATTGAAAAAAGGGCCAGCTATTAGAGGGCGTGCAAAATTACAGATTTCTGTACTTTGACATTTTTGACAGGGTGTCAGCCGCCTAGCGACCTATCGCCATTTTCATTTTTCGTACTCTTTGTTCTTGTGTGGAAGTTCTCTTCGAAGCTTTTTTTGTTAATTTGTGTTTTTTCAGTGATTTTATAGACTTTTTTTGGACTTTTTTGTTTAAGTATAACTGATTATTCAAACAGAAGGTATGATGTAATGTCAACAATTTCTTTGTTACTTACAAAAGAAGTGTGATTTAAAGCCCTTAACAAATTTTATATTTTTTTTTGCATTGGGATCAAATGAGCACTACTTTTTACAGTGGCGTAGCTAGAAACTGGCAATGGGGGGTTTTGCCATGCCACCTCAACCATTTTCCGAGTTTTTCCAAAAATTTTCCTCATTTTTCCCAGTTTTTAACTAGGTTTCCCAAACATCTCCCGAGTTTTCCTAAATTTTTTAAAAATTTTCCGATAAACACTTTTTCCTAGTTTTTCCGATTATTTCCCGAGTTTTTTCTGAATAGTTCCAGAGTTTTCCGATTATTTTCCGAGTTTTCCCGATCATTTCCTGAGCTTTTTAAAAATTTTCCGGGTTTATCACGGGGTTTTCCGAATATTTCCAGAGTTTTTCCGAGTTTTCCGAAAATTTTCCGAGTTTTTCAGAACATTTTGTTATTTTTGTTATAACTTTTCATGAAAGGTAAAAGACAGATTTTATGTATTATTAAACTAATATTTTGGTAAAAAATTAAAAATAGTTAAATTGGCCTCTCTGTGAAAAGCTTTTCCTTATAACTTTCTTGCGCCTTCACCAATAGGTATAATAGGGTAAAACTTGGTAATTCAAATTGTCTTCAACCCAAGTTTTTTTTAATAAATTGTATTGTATTGTATCTATATCTTTAAGTACTTATATTATTTTCTCCAATTGAAAAGTTATATTTTTCTATTGCTATTAGTACTCTCATTGGCCAACGGGGGGAGTTTTGACCCATAAACCCCCCCCCCCTGGCTACGCCACGGCTTTCTAGGTTATTTTAAATATCAAGATTACTTACTGGTGGAAAAATTTCGGAACTGAAACCGGTTTTTTCAACTACGCATGTGCTACTCTCTTTTTTACTTTATTCTCTTTATTGTTCCTTTCGGCTCAAGAGAAACGAATTTCCAAAAGAAGCGAGTGACACATGCACATGCACATCAAAGCCCGAGAAAAAAAATCCGCGCGGATAATATACCCTCTGGACAGCCGCTTTAAAAGACTCATAGAAATAACGCTCATCCCCTGCACTAAAAGTGCTCCAAAAAATTACGCTCAACTCCCGCACTAAGTGTAGTTCGACCGGCCAGCTATTAGAGGGCGCTGACCAAAACTAAAAACAGTTATAAAAAATTTACAAGGCAGTTTCCGTACTACCGACCTGCGGTCTGTTTACTGTGGATAAAGTCGTCGCTGTGGGCCGCCGGCCGGCGCGTGCGATATAAGAGTGCGGCAGCGTATAATTCTGGTTGGAATTTAAAAATATATAAATAATTGTTCTTTTATTATTTTACCTATATTTTTTGGGGGTTGCGCAAACCTATGGACGAGCCGCCACTGATATAATCTCAAATTTTAGAGTTTGGAAATCGGCAATTCTGTATACAATGGTAAATGGTATGAACAAAGTGTAAAAGCTAAAATGATGATCATGTTTGTGATTGCTAGAGCACAGCGACCTTTAAAACTTCAAATTGGGCCATTTGGAGATCTTACAGTGGAAGCAGCTTCATCGGTAAGAGGTCATAAGAAACACTAGCCTTAATATTTAGCGTCGGCTATACAAGGTGACAAATTAAAAAGGATCCACCTGGATTTTCTCGAAAATTATCAGGAAATTAAAAAAACGCCGAAACACGTCGATTTTGTTTGCAAGGGGGACACTTTTTGGCTATATTGAAATTTTTGTAGCACGAAGCCCTTTCGAGGGGTATACTTTACTATACTTTGAGTAGAGAAAGTCGGTCTAGTAATACCTTGTTTTGAAGCACTTGAATATCTTTACAACCGTGTAAAAATTTCGAAAATCCATCGATTACCTTTTGAGATATTTGCTTTCAAATTTTCAAATTTAACATTGAATGATAAAATAAAAATTAAATCCGAAAAATTCTAATTAAATATTTATTTTATCAGTCCATGTTAAATTTAAAAGTTTAAGCATTTTTCTCAAAAACTAATGGATAGATTATCGAAATTTTTACACGCTTATAATCTTTAATGACATCCCTTTGCCAGTTAGCGATAGCTCAAAATTTTTGGGAACTATTGTCGATACTCATTTCGAGTGGAGTTTACACATAAGTAGTGTATGCTCAAAACTTAATACATGCTACTTCATGATTAAGTCACTTAAAAACTCTCTCAGTATAAAAAATCTCATTACTGTGTATTATGCTAATGCATACTCGGCTCTAGCCTATGGTGTGGCAGTATGGGGTAGTGCTCAGGATGTGGAAAGAGTATTGGTAGGTCAAAAGAGACTTATAAGATTAATTTTCAATATACCTTACAATGGTACTTGTCGCTCTGCATTTAAGGATAATAAAATTATGACAATAACAAGTATTTATATATGTAAACTACTCATTTTCATTTTTCAACACCAAAATATTTTTACATTAAATAGTTCTTATCACAACTATCCAACTAGAAGTCGTAACCACTTCAGCATCCATAAACACAACCATGAGTATATAAAAAAAAGTACTCATTATCTTGGATGCAAATTCTTTAACTTGTTGCCAAAAAAATCAAACAAACTACGTCGCTGCCAAGATTCAAAAAAGAAATCAAAAATCTTTTATTAAAAGAAACTTTTTATAGTTTAATTGAATTTGAAAACTACATGTTGGGCAGAAGGTAAATTTTTGTTATCAATATTTATATACATATATATACAAATCTTGTAAATGTGTTTTCGTTTTTATTTTTTTAAATATTTACACTATTATTATTTACACTTAATGTTATATTTTTTGTATTTGACGTATCTTATCTACATTATTGTAGCTGAAAAGATTAATAAAGTTGTCTATTGTCTATTGTCTATAAGGACATTCAAAAGGCCTTGAAAATAAGGTACCACTAGACCCACTTTCCCTATTCAAAATATAGGGGTATATACCCCTCGAAGGTACGTAGCACAATAGATCCATTTGTGATCGCAGTGCATGGAGGTCCAGTAGGGCCTGCCACCACTTTCGAATACAAACAATACCCCTCGAAGGGGGTTCGTGCTACAAAAATTTCAAGATAGCCAAAAAGTGTCCTCCTTGCAAACAAAATCGACGTTTCGGTGTTTTTTTATTTTCCTGATAATTTTCGAGAAAATCCAGGTGGATCCTTTTTAAGTTGTCACCTTGTATATCTAGGGGTAAGATTTTTTGTGGGCCGTAAGTATTGCATGGGAGAACAGTAAAGCGTAAGACCAACGTTGCCAGATTAGTGAAAACATCAGTACACTGAAAAAAAAACCGATTTTATTATTAACAAATATTTCGTTAACCTGATTTTTGTTGTGCTCATTAAAAAATATTAAAAGCAAATATCATTAATTATTGGTAACAAACCATTTTTAGAGTGTTTAGTTATAAATAATATATCATTTGTTTCTTTAATTATTTGATGTTTTTGTAAATATTAATTGCCTTATATTAACCATAACCAAAACACTCTTTCTTTTAAGGTAACAGAACGTCTTTGTTATTAATACTTAAAATTTCCTAAATATAAATACACTCTTAATATTGGCAAATATTTCTTTGTGTTTATTACAACAAACATTTTTTTGTATAATGTTATGGCGTGATTTTGTTATTATAACGGTCTGAATTGGTTTCTATTAATTACTTCGTAAAGTTCAAACAAATTTGGTTATTATTAACAAGCGATATTATCGAGCAATATAACTTATTACCGTCTCGTCCACAGAACACCAGTCCCGGCTCCGGCCTTGTCGCGCGAGATCGTGACGTTTCGGTTGATATTTTGTAGGGGAGAGCGGTGCTAGTTAAGCCACTTTTTACATAAATGCAAATAAAAGCATTGCTATATTACAAAGAAAAAAAAACCGATTTTATTATTAACAAATATTTGGTAAACCTGATTTTTGTTGTAAATAAAAGCATTGCTATATTACTTACAGTTTTACAATTATAATATATTTAAGGCAAATATTGGTTTTTAAAACTATGCATTCAAACTTAAAAAACACTTTTTTCTAGCACCCTTGCAAGTGGCCCAACTAACCCCACCCACGGAGTAAGTTGGGCCATACGATGGGGCAAGTTGGGCATGGTTGAATAATTAGGAACTGTATATATATGCAACATAAAATAACAGGAAATTCTTAGATTATTTTTATTAATAATAATAAAATACTAAACTTTAAATTTCTTAAAAAACAAACAATATAAAGTAACATAATTCTTGCTCTAGTCTGATTCGGAATTACGGTTTTAGCAAACATAAGTAAACCCTGCATCAGCACATGTTTCATGGGGCCAAAACTTGTAAGTTAAACATTGTACCCATTTTTCTTTTGGTTTGCTGTTTGAGAATGGTTCCATGCAGACTAGACAAAATGTTTCCTCTTCATCATCGCTGTCATCTTTCAGTGTCCTTTTCTGAGTAGTTTTTCTATGCTTCTTTTCCTTGAAGACATTTTTGGTTACAGATTTTTCTTTTTTTTTACTTTTTTCACGTTCCAACTCTTCTTTAACCGGAGTTTCAGTTAGTATAGCTGTTGACCATTTTCTTCGGTTGATATTCTTGGTCTTTCTTTCGTCAGCTTTCGGAAAAGCACGAATTTTTAAAATTTCCCTAGATCGATTGGTAATAATAGATCACACAATTTTAAGTCACCGGGTATTTGCCTCAAATTTGAGTTGAAGGGTCTGTGTGATGTCATAAATAAATAAATGGCGGCTTTTTTACTGTTTTTTCACAACTTTTGGCTTATAACTTCTGCCAATAACTTAGTTTTACAGAAAAACTAATCGTTTTTTGTTTGCAAGAGAACACCAATCAAGATACCGCGTGAACAAGTTCACATCTAGGGGGCCTAATTTCCATAAGAGGGTAAAAAACAGATAGAATATAGCATATATTAATAAGAGACCGCAATATGCCCGATTCCAGTCGAAAGCGTTTCAGCGTTGCCAAAGGTAACTTTGATAAATAACTACAGGCGCAAGTCGTCGCAGTCTTCAAGAGGCGGATAATCTAAAACATTTGTTTAGGGCGAGAATTATTACATGACGTGATTTTTAGTTCATCATACGTACGCATGCTGATTTTAACCTTAAAATAAAAAAAAATGTTTTTAGAAAATGTATGGGGTTAGCTGGGCCGGCACACCTACATACAAAATTGAGAGAGTCGGCAATCATGTTTGCGTAAATATTAGCATCGTTATAATTTCATTAAACTCTGTCTAAATATGTAAAGTTAACTATAAAAAACCGAATGGGGGCATGCAGGTGTTATAAAACAATCTGGAAAATGTTTTCCGAAATAACAAAAAGTTACTTACGAGGTCCAAAAAAAATGCCTCTGTAGTGAAATAGCGCGTATCAAAATAGCGCGTATCAAAATAGCGCGTATCAAAATAACGCGTATCAAAATAGCGCGTATCAAAATAGCACGCTCATTTGAGCGCGTGTTCAAAATAGTGCGTGATCAAAATAGCGCGTATCACAACGGCGCGTTATCAAAATAGCGCGTATAATAATGGCGCGTGTTCAAAATAACGCGTATCAAAATAGCGCGTATCAAAAGAGCGCGTACCAAAATGGCGCGTGTTCAAAATAGCGCGTATCAAAATAGCGCGTATTCAAAATAGCGCGTATCAAAATAGCGCGTGTTTAAAATACCGTGTGTTCAAAATAGGGCGCCTTAAAATAGCGCGTCTAAAAATACCGCGTTTGGAAAGATCGCCATTACAAACATCGCTGTTACAAAATAGTTCGAGTCTCGGTCTCTTTCTAACATATTTAAAAAAAAAAACTTTCCTGACTTTTTTCCCGGGATACTATAGGGTGTAACCAAACCGAACCGAACCGAACCGATTCAAACCGCACCGAACTGAAATGAACCGAACCAAACCGAAACATTTTTAGTATAGCAAGCCATCAGTTTATTTAACGGTTAAGTAAGTATAACTTATCTGACCTTGCTCAAACTGTTTACGTGAATATACCTAAGCAGACCTGATACGCGCTATTTTTAATACGCGCTATTTTGATATGCGCTATTCTGATCACACGCTATTTTGATACGCGCTATTTTGAACACGCGCTATTTTGATACGCGCTATTTTGAACACGCGCTATTCTGAAAACGCGCTGTTTTGAAAAGCGCTGTTTTGATACGCGCTATTTTGATACGCGCTATTTCGTTACAGAGCAAAAAAAAATAGGTCAAAATCTGTTTCTTGGAGATACACACATCACAGATTCTCACTGCGGACTAATGCATGAGCAAAGGCGACTTTGCCACGTGGGTGGCGCTGGCAGCTGACGTCTAATTGTCGAGTTAATAGGGGTTTCTCAACGTGTTCCTATGCCCAACGAGCCCCGCTCTCCCCTACGTATGAGCCGCGGTCTAGACCGAACCGACTCGACGCCCTACGTAGCATTGTATTACAGACCGTCGCAGACACTCATAGAGAAATGTCTCTGCAGACACTGTGCCGAAAAATCAAGGGGACGCCATGTTTTAGGAAGAACATTGACCAAACAAAGTATAGTTTTTGTGCTAATACAGACCTAAATACGCGGGTATTTTTATGGGATCATAATGGTGTTTTGGTTGCAAGAGTCGAAATGAACAAAAAGCCATCAGGAATAACGCTTTAAGGGTAGAAATATAGCTTCAAGAATAAAAACGTATTCATTGTATAAACTTCTTGTTCTGTGGAAACTGATTGCTTTATAAACAAACAGTAAATAGGATTGATTTTTAATTAAATGATTTATGTGCTAATTGTCGACAAGTATCCACAGGCGTAGGCTTTATTTGTTTTTAATATAAAATTCATACTCTTTTTTTTTGTTTCAGATATCCGCTTAAAGATTAAAACAATCTGGCTTTGGTCGTCCACAATAACATAGTAAGTGTTATTTATTATTTTTTTTAGAATGCTTTATATTTGTATTTTGTGATTTTAATAATTTTAAATTTGACGTCATTTGAATCATGACTTCAATTCTTTGAATTAATTATTAAAGATTTTTAAGCAAAGAGCCTTTAGTATGAAAATGTGAAGTTTAAACCTTTTAACTTAAAGCAAACATTTAATTCTCTGCACAGTGGCGTATATAGAAAAAAATTCGGGGGAGGAGGCGAGACGGTTTCGGGGGGGGGGGGGGGGGGCGAGACCTCATGAGGCAGTATTTTAGGCTATTTTATGTTTATATTCATAAAATATGTGGAAAATATCTAAAAAAACTTAACTTTAAAGGGGGGCCCAGGCCCCCCCTAATATACGCCACTGGTTCTGTAATAAATTTACAAATATATAAAATTTATTTTCTTTTTCAGGTCAGCACTGACTTGAAGGTGGAGGAAGTAATTGAACAAAGGAAACATTTTAAAAAAACACGGGCTACCCATGCGGCCTTTCATAATGGTGGAGTCCCTGAACTTATAGTGAGGTAAAATCAGTTTATGTCAGATTTGACAAAATTTTGTGTGCATCTCACATGGAACAAACGTGTGTATATTTCATTAACCAACCTTTCCAAAAAAAAACAAAGATTACCAGCCACCATAAAAAAATTTGACTCCACTTTTATAATAAAATACAAATAAATATTTTTCATCAAAACAACTTGCTTTTTATTATTATTAAAATTCTCTTATTATTCTATACCTTATTCATTTCTATAGGGTTAATGGAAAAAATGACACCAATTTTGATCACACAACTTTATTTCTTTTTGACAATCCATTTTCGTCTTCCTAAGGCTAAGGTGTAGCCTGAGGAAGACGAAGAAATACAGGTGTGTGATCAAAAGTGGTGTCCTTATTTCCATTGACCCTATAGAAATATACAGGGTGTTCATTTTAAAACTTCCCAACCAAGATTTCTCGAAAATGATTTTTTTTTGAGAAAAAGTAAAAACATGTTAATTAATTTATTAAGGAGGACACATTTTGGCTATCTTATAGTTTTTGTAGTACACACCCCCTTTGAAAAAATAAGTGAATATGTCAAAAACAAATTGATAGATTTTCAAAATTTGTACACCTTTGTAAAGATATTTAAGAAACCTTCAAAAACAAGTGTCAATTGACCCACTTTCAATATCCAAAATATAGGGGTAAAATGTACCCCTTAAAGGGGGTGTGTATTACAAAAATTTTAAGATAGCCAGAATGTGTCCTCCTTAATAAATTAATTGACGTGTTTTGGCATTTTTAAAGAAAAATCATTTTCGAGAAATCTGGGGTGAGAAGTTTTAAAATGAACACCCTGTATTTTAAACAGAACGTGAAACCTACAAATACCTTATTAATGCAAAATAACTAAATATAATTACAGCTACTAATTATATAATAACCCATAATTAATTAATTTAATATTAAATAAGTATGATCCTTATAATAAATATACAGTATATTAATAATTAAACTCACATATATTTTTAAATACCAATAATATATTAGTGCTTGATGTAGCTTTTTTTAAATATTACCACACGATTTTGTTTTTATTAACAAATATTTGTTTCAATTGTTGAAATTTCTGAATTGTTACCTGCAAACAAATATCTAATAAGCCAAATATGGGCAACGCATTTGGTAACAGTTACAAAATGTTTGTTATTGTTACAAAATTCTTCTCTCAGTGTATAAGCCGCTACTTCATTCGCGAAAGGTCAACTTGGTCAGTTTTATGTATACATTCATTAAAGGGGGTGATACACAACCAGAATAATACCTTAATTCTGCTTGTTCCTAAAAATAAATAATTGACTTACTTTTACAAACAAGCAGAATTTTAAAGTGTTATTCCGGTTATTGATTTTTTTTTCACCATCACAAAAAGTCAATTTTGTTATTTTGATTAGATTCTGATTTTCTGGGAATCGCTTCTGCTTGGTCTCAAACTCAAACTAAGACATTAAGAAAATGAGTCAAATTTATTAATATACAGGGTGATTTGGCAGGCTCATTTGATGATGTAAGGTATGAATAAAAAAATGTTTGATTTACGAATAGATTCTGATTTTCTGGGAATTGCTGCTGCTTGGTCTAAAACTAAGATTCGAAAGTGTTGAGTAGGCTGATTTGATAAAAAGTGTTGAGAGTAAAATATCTTTGTTTTAAAAGATATCAGAAAATGTTGTTAGCGCACACGCTAAGTTTTCGTAAATTCTCTAATATTCAAAAAACACACATATGTATGCCCGCGCATGGAGGTACACTTCAAGCGCACGCGCGCGATATCAAGCGAGAACGAATTAAATGGCGTAAGCAAGCAGATCACTTTTCTCCAAACTTCCAAATTTTACCAATAAACTTTTCTCTGATTTGTGGTTCTTCCAAGTGTAGTGGTTGTAGTGGTAGCCAAGAAGAAGTTCTGGGGCCCAGTGGAGACTACAATTCGGCGTTTCTACGGTACCCCTTATTAATACATTTGTGTATACCAGCAATATAACCTATGGATAAAGTACTAAACACGCGACCAAAATTCATTTAAATTGTTTTGTACTACTTCGGCAAGCTTTGTACAGTCACAAAGAATACATACTTTGTGGTACAGTCCTCTAGCGCTATCGAAATTATTTCTTTTTTCATACGCAGTATACTTATAAATGTTATTAAGAAAATTTGTTTAGATTCAAAAGTTACGGAATATTCTCAATTTTCAGAAAAATCAGCCAACTCTGATTATATAAGTCGCTTTTCAAAAAAATTTTTTTTGTATATTTGAAGCTGATTTTTCTGAAAATTGAGAATCAGTCATAGCTCTCAATTCTAAACAACTTTTCTTAATAACCTTTTCTGATATCTTTTAAAACAAAGGTATGTTACTTTTAACACTTTTTATCAAATCACCCTAACTATACAACCTTTATATTAATTTATTTGGCTCATTTTCAGTCATGTACATGTTAGTTTAAGACCAAGCAGGAGCGGTTCCCAGTATCTAAATCGAAATTTTTTTGTCATTTATACCTTACCATGGATATAAATTTTCCATGCTACAATGACTGAAAGCAAAATTAATTAAAAAACACTAATAAAATGTATTTTGTTTTTTAGCGACTTAAACTCGCCTATTCGTATGTGTCACTTATGTCTGGACAGCGCGAATGAAGTTAAACAGTTATAAATTTCGGACACACTATTGTTGCTTATGTAAAGAAGTAAAGTAAGACATTACAAAAGTATTATATTAATTACATTACAATAAAAACTAAATAATACATTTATTTTTATTTAGTAGTTTCAGCATTGGCGTTAGGCTGGTCGAGTTGAAATGCTAACTAAAGAAGCCAGCAACACAAAAAAGTTAGAGTTAGAGTTCCTTGGCTGATCATTAATTTATGAGCTCGCCATCCAGCACGTGATTGGTTGGTAATCGATTTCGTCTTACCCGTGAAAATCACGGGTGAAAAAATACGCAGAATCATTCGGTCTATACTATAAAATTAAGAAAAACCCGAGGGGTCATCGGCACCCTAAAATTTTGTACAGCGTCCAACAGGACTTGGGTCCTGACGTGTACTGTTGGGTCCTGTTGAGTACTGTTGGGTACTGTCGTGTACTGTCGAGTACTGTTGGGTACTGTCGTGTATTGTCGAGTACTGTTGGGTCCTGTCGGTGTACTGTTGGGTACTGTCGTGTACTGTCGAGTACTGTTGGGTCCTGTCGGTGTACTGTTGGGTCCTGTTGAGTACTGTCGTCGTGCCTTGGGGGGGTCCGACAGGGACAAAGCGCGCCCTCAAAGAACATGCCTGCAAAAAAAAAAAAAAAAAAGGTCATCATCTTTGGGGCCCCGCGCCGCGCTTAACGCGCACTCAAAAAACTTGCGACCAAAAAAAAAAAAAAAAAAAAAAAAAGGTCATCCTGTCTTTTTGCATCTACGCCACTGTTTCGCATAAGAGGGTTCTGTCGAGTACTGTTGGATTCTATCGTGTACTGTCGAGTACTGTTGGGTACTGTCGTGTACTGTCGGGTACTGTTGGGTCCTGTCGTGTACTGTTGGGTACTGTCGTGTACTGTCGGGTACTGTTGGGTCCTGTCGTGTACTGTCGAGTACTGTTGGGTACTGTCGTGTACTGTCGAGTACTGTTGGGTCCTGTCGTGGTACTGTCGAGTACTGTTGAGTACTGTCGTGTACTGTCGAGTACTGTTGGATCCTGTCGTGGTACTGTCGGGTACTGTTGTGAAATTTGTACAGTACTGTTGAAAGCTGATGACCCCTCGGAAAAACCTTAACGTTACATTTTGAAAAGTATATTTAAAAAAAAATGTTTTTTTTTTAAATTTAATTTTTTTCTCACTCTGTAGGTAACTTGTTTTAGAATGTGAATACTTTTTAATTTTAAGCTTGATCCCCACTTGTATATATCAAACAGCATTTACTAAAATTTAGTTTTTGTTTTTTTAAAGTTAAACAAGTAAGTAAATGTTAGGAAATTAGTTAATAATAGGCGGACCACCATTGGGATTTTGAAAATTTAATTTTTACACTATTGGGAACTTTATGACACAAAATTACGTAATATTAAAAATATTTAACTTCTGGGTTAGAAACAGTGTTAAAATACGCGCAAATATGCAAATTTTTTTTTATTTTATTTAAATTCCAGCTTAACAGATATTAAAGAAATTTTTATAAAATTTTAGAAAAAATAGTGTTTTGCTAAACTTAAATATGAAAAGGGGGTTTAGAGAAAATAAATGGAACATAACGGCAATGATCTCTATTATAAGGGTTGTTTATTAAGAGATGGAAATTATAAACAGAGGTACTTACATAACGTTTTGGGAAATACTCGTATTAATATTGAATTTTCAGTTTTTTAGCTCAAGTTTTTTTGCCAAGGCTGTCAAAAACCAGGCTATATTTACATTATTTAATTATTTTTTGTAGATATCATAGAAACTAAAGCTTTTAGTATACATAAATATTTGGGGAAAAATCATGATAAAACGACTATTCAGTAAAACTTTATGTACCCATGTTTGTAATTTTAAACCCTTAAAAAACCACCCTTAGGTTACATTTTTTTTGTTTAAACCCCTTTGCCCATTAAAGTTTTGTGAAACACTATTTTTGCTATCAATAGCAGTTTGGCTGGAATTTCAAATAAAATAAAAGTGTGCACATTTGCGCATATTTTAAAGCTGTTTCTACCCAGAAGTTGAACTTTTCTTATGTACGCTTTTTTCTCATACCGTCTTTAATTGTATAGAAACATTTTTTTCCATGTCCCTTTGGCGGCCCGAATACTATTGATCATTAGCCTAAGCCTTAGTTAAAATAGGGTGTATGACAGTAGTAAAAAATAAATATATATTTATTTTTAGATATCTCTTTGGTCTTGGGAATGCTAAAAACAAACTTTTTTGTTTAATTTTTTCTCAAATTCATAGTTCTTTTAATTAAATAAATTCATTGAATTCAAACAATTAGCCACGTGATTCAAAACAGGTCTGCCAATTAGCTGCGAGTGAGGTCACAAAACAGTAAACGCCTCGAACGAACTTATTTTCTGTATTATGTTCTTATGGATGGTAATGTTTGCTTTGGTTTAAAGTGCGAATTATCGTCCTAAATTGGATTTTATTTTGTGTTTTGCTTATAAAAAACATTTTCAATGGAAAAGGGATTCTCCAAAGCCGATAGCTCCAACTTGCCAATGCTGAATTCCTTTATGGTAGCAGGCTTCTTTGCCAACGTGTTAGGGTAGGTGGTAGACGCTTTTTACTCATTGGGCGTCGACCGGTGAGATACCACCATGTCAGAAATGAGTAGCGCTAAGTGGTGTCACCACGTTCCGCTACTGCGCTGGCAGTCCGGTTCCAACAATGAGTAACAGATAGCATGATGGCGCCTCCAGGATCAAAATATTCCGGAGGTAAAATACCCGACCACTCGGATCTCCGGGCGTCGGGTGATCCTGGGGGTCCTTCATGCAAAGATATTAATAGAAGACCAAAAACTCAACTCAGAATTGATTTTAGCAATATAAGAGGATTAAGTACCAACATGAATTCAGTTCACCAACATCTTGAAGAACAAAGACCTGACATCCTTGTTCTCACTGAAACTAAAATCAGTTCTGCAACACCTATTGTGAACTATCTTTATCCCGGCTATAACCTACACCACCGATTTCGACATAATTTTGGGATCTGTGTGTACATTAAAAATGACCTTTCATGTCATCGAGAGGAGAAGCTAGAACCAGCGAACCTCGATATCATATGGCTGAAATTCACCTCAAAGTCATCGACCAAGTTCATTTGCTGCCTCTACCGACCGCCAAGTAACACCGAGTATCAAAACTTTTTTGCGACATTATCCGAAAACTGTGATAGTATACAGTCTAACTATCCACATGCGGAAATTGTTTTTTTAGGCGATTTCAACGTCCACAATATACCCTGGCTAAAACACCACAACATAACAGATAATGAAGGCAAGGAAGCAGAAGCTTTTGCCATTAGTTGTGGTCTAACGCAGCTTGTCGATGAACCTACCCGTATCTCAGAAAGGGGTGAATTTGCAGCGCTTTTAGACTTGTTCCTAACTACAAATCCTGACTTGTACACAATTCAAGTAGATCCCCCACTTGGTTCATCCGATCATAAACTTATAAGAACAAAGTGCGAAATGTTCATACCGCCAAGCCAACAATCACTTCCTCGTAAAATGTGGCACTATAAATCGGCAGAATGGAATGACCTTAAACAGTTTTACCTGGATTTTCCATGGCAAGAGGTTTGCTTTAAAACAGCTGATCCCACTATTTGCTGTAACGAAATAACAAAAGTAATCTTATCTGGAATGGATGCATATATCCCACATACAATAAAACGCAGAGCTAATGCAAAACCTTGGTTCAACAGCCAGTGTCAAACGGCTGTACAGAAAAAACACAGAGCATATAACCTTTGGAAACGACAACAAACCGCTCAAAACCACACAGAATTTATAGAAGCCCGAAATAGTTGCAAAATTACTATTGACACCGCCAAAGAAACATACAATCAAAGAATAAAAAACAGGTTGCTGAATTGTCCAAGTAGTTCTAGGTCCTTTTGGTCTCTTGCAAAAGCCGTTGGATCAAACTTCACCAAGTCATCCATACCACCACTTACAGATAAAAATACTCACTTAGCCACAACATCAGAGGAAAAAGCCAATATGCTGGCCAAAATCTTTTCCTCCAACTCAAACCTAACAGTGCCAAATGGAAAAACTCCACCGTTCATTGAAAGGGTTTCCCACAGTATCCAGAGGTACCCTTTTGTCACAGAGAAATACGAAAATCCCTTAAAAAGTTGGATACAAACAAAGCAATGGGTCCAGATGGCATTCCCGCGATAGTACTCAAAAATTGTGCTAGCGAACTCACCCCAACTTTCGCAAAATTATTCAATTTATCTTATAGGCAAGGAGTATATCCATCATCATGGAAGTCTGCCGCAGTACAACCCATTCCAAAGAAAGGAAAAAAGACAGATCCGTTAAACTATAGACCAATTGCTTTACTTCCGGTGATATCAAAAGTAATGGAAAGAGTTGTGAACAATCACCTAACCAAGTACAAAATTATCAACGACAAGCAATACGGATTTCGAAAATATAGGACAACTTGCGATTTACTTACAAATGTCACTCCCTTATGGCAAAAAGCGATTGAGTTGCGAGGTGAAACAAGAACAATTGCCTTAGATATATCTAAAGCATTCGATAAAGTCTGGCATGAAAATCTGCTCAACAAGCTCAAAGCAACGGGATTGTCGCCGAGACTTTGCACTTGGTTTGAAAGTTACCTTAAGGATAGATCCATTTATGTTGCACTGGATGGCCGGAACTCCAACTCTTACCAAATAAATGCTGGTGTGCCACAGGGAGCAATCCTTTCGCCAACACTTTTTCTGATTTACATAAATGACCTCATAGATAAAACAGTAAATCCACTTTATTGCTTTGCAGATGATGGCAATGTAGTCTCCTCAGTCATACCACCCACATGTGTCTCCGCACGTGAATTCCATTACCTTAGACTAACTATCACAGATAAATAACGACTTGGAGATAATAGAGGACTGGGGCAACAAAAACCTTGTACAGTTCAATGCGCAGAAAACCCAAGCAGCCCTGTTTTCAAAAAAGACCAGCACCGGTGAGCCAAACATCATGCTATCTGGAAGTGCTGTCGCATTGCCGAGCCAGTTGAACATCTTAGGAGTCACTGCAGAGACCAACATGTCTTGGCACAGTCACGTGGCAGATATAGCTAAAAGGGCGTCCCAAAAGCTTGGGGTGCTATTTCGTACAAGACATCTGTATACACCAAGCCAACTGCTGACACTCTACAAAGCCCAGATTCGACCAACTATGGAGTACTGCTCACATATATGGAGTGCGGCACCCAAACATACCTTAATGCTTTTGAACACCATGCAAAAACGAGCTATCAAGCTGATCAATGACCCCGCACTTACCCGTAGCTTGGATAGTCTCGAACATCGAAGAACTGTGGGCGATATATCTCTCTTCTACAGGTATTATCACGGAAAATGCTCTGAAGAGTTGGCACGTATGATCCCCCGGGAGTAGCACCTACTAGGCGAACACGTCAAACAGACGGTAACCATCAATTTATTGTCAAAATAGAGGCACCAAGAACCTCATTATATCAGAATTCATATCTCTGGAGAACAGCATCGCTGTGGAATAAATTCCCTGCGACAGTTTTCCCTGCAGGTTACAACCTGAACCGTTTCAAAACCATCACACACCAACATTTCCGCGCACTTGCCGCTTCTCGAGCGTGATAGGGATCTCCTTGTGAGTGCGCATACCCGTAAAAAAAAAAAAACAACAATGATTTTTGTACTGCGGAATTTAGAAACGTTAAAATGTTGATGTAAGTATTCGAGTAGTTGCTTTGTATATAACTGAAAGTTATACGATATTCTTCGCCTACTTTTACTCACTTAGATTTTGAGGCTAGGTTATATGTTTTGCTTTTTTGTTTAATATGCCACTTACAATAGATAGAGAAGCCTAAACAAAGCCTTGGAGCAATCGATGGAAACTCTCGAAGACGAAAAAAGCAAAGACAAAGGACTATGAATATAGCTACATGGAACGTACAGGGACTGAATCAAAAGTTGGACATTATTGCATCCGAAGTGCAGAATTGTAAGATCGATATTATTGCACTCACTGAGAGAAAAAAGAAAGGAACAGGTACGAATAGTGTCGGTAATTTTGTCCATATATTCACTGGAGTCGCAAAAGAAAGAGGAGCAGCCAGAGGGGTATCCTTGTTGATAAAGAAAAATCTAAAGAATAAAATTACAGACTACGATTGCATTAGTGAAAACATACTTCGAGTGAACATGAAGATGCTTGGACATAATATAAGCATAGTAGCAGTCTACGCACCATCAGATGACGAAAGAGTAGCTACAAAACAAATGTTCTTTGATCAACTTGATGAGACTATCACAAAAATCGGTAATACCAGAGAAATAATTATGCTTGGCGATTTTAATAGCCGAACTGGTAGGCAAACCCAGAGCAAAGTGATAGGACCATTTGGAGAGGAAGCAACAAATGATAATGGCTTAAGACTGATGCAATTGTGTGAAACCCACAACCTAAAAATAAATAATGGTTTTTTTAAACATAAGGATATTCATCGATATACCTGGATTCAGCCAACAAGAAATCTTAAATCAATTATTGATTATGCTATAGGTAACACTCGCAATTAAAGTGCGATGTGCGAGCACTTCGTGGTGTTACCTGTGGATCTGACCACCATCTGGTAAAAGCAAAAATATTATTCCTTTTAAGAAAAACAAATAAGGACGAAAATATTAGGGAAAACCTAGAATGCATCGAAGACAATCAAAAATAAAACTTTAGAAATCGAAAGTACTCAATGATTGTATCAGAACCGATTAGATGAAAAATTAATAAACACAAATCACTCATTTGAAGAGATATATACAAACATAATAAAAAGCTTAAAGGAAGCAAGCAACGAAGCTGTTGGGTACCAAGATAATAGAAATAACAGGAAGTCAAAATGGAAAACATGGACGGACAAAATACAGGAAATGGTCAAAGAGAAAAACTCACATACTTGAAGTGGCTCAGTACTAAGGAGCAAAGAGACCTAGAAATCTACAGGGAAACCAGAAGACAGCTAAGAAATTTGATACGCACAGAAAAAAATGAAATGTTCGAGCGCAAGTGCCATGACATAAACACACACGTAGGAGGTAGGCAGAGTTCTGAAGTATGGAAATTTATTTCTACAGTAAAAAACCCAACAAAAGAAAAAGTAAACATCCAGATAATCAAACCAGAACAATGGACAGAACACCACAAGGGACTGCTGCAGGAGACGAGACCCGAATATCTGGCAGCCTCTCCGAGAAGAGACATAGAAGTACATGGAGAGGAAGTAATCATCGAAAAAGAAATGATAAAGAATAATATTAAAAAACTTAAATCCGGAAAAGCTAGCGGACCTGGGGGAATATATGCTGAAATGCTCAAATATGGATCAGAGAAACTACTCGAAAATCTCACATATATTATTAATCAATGCATAAACGGATATCCAGTACCTAATGATTGGAAAATTGCATTCATATCCTCAATACATAAAAAAGGAAACAAGCTGGATTGCAACAATTACAAAGAAATTTCAGTAACCAGTACTCTAAGTAGATTGTACGGTAGGATCCTTAGAGATCTAATAGAGAATGATTTTCATGAACAAGAAGAAGAAGAGCAAAGTGGGTTTCGCGCAGGCAGATCTTGTAGTGATAATGTTTTATGTCTTAAACAAGTAATTGAGAAAAGGAGCGCCAGAAATATAGAGACTCATGTTACCTTTGTGGACCTACAAAAAGCATATGATACCGTTCCAGTAGAAAAATTATGGACAGTTTTAGAGCAAACTAATATCAATCATACATACATAAAAGCGATAAAAGAACTATACAAAGGGTCAAAATCTAAAATTAAAATTGGAAATCGACTTTCAAAAGAATTCCTGGTAACAAAAGACTTAAGACAGGGATGTTGTATCTCTCCAACTCTTTTTAAAATATATATCGCAGTAGCTCTAAAAACTGGAAACTTAAAGTGCACGGCATGGGAATACAACTTAACGACCGATTTACCATATATACACTACAGTTTGCTGACGACCAAGTAATTGTGGCTAATGATAAAGAAGACATGGAGTATATGATGAGAAAGTTAACAGAAGAATACCAAAAGTGGGGATTATCAGTAAACGTGGACAAGACACAGTACTTATGTATTGGAAACGAATCCAGTGAGTTACTAGAGTGTAATCTCTTTTTCATTAGAGGTACAGTACTAGAAAATGGACAAACAATATCTCCATGCAATGAGTATGTATACTTGTGTGTCACATTTGATAAGACAGGAACAGACTGTAAAGAATTGGAAAAAAGAATAGTAAAAGCGAAAAAAGTTATTGGATGTCTTAACAGTATTTTATGGAGCATAGAGATAAAAAAGAATGTAAAATTTAACATATATGAAACAATGGTCAAAAGCACGCTGTTGTATGGAATAGAGACTTGTCGCGTAACAGAAAATACAAAACAAAAATGGAAAGTGTCGAAATGGATGCAATAATAAGATCAATGAGAATATCTAGAATAGATCACATAAGAAATGAGATCATAAACAACGGATGAACGACGAAAGATTACCAAAGCAGGTCCTAGAATGGCAACCAATAGGGCGTAGAAAAAAAGGGCGTCCTAAACTGGAATGGCAACAGTCAATCCAAAGATCAATGTGTCAAAAGAATCTGACAGAGGCTGATTGTCATGATCGAAGGAGGTGGAGAATAGGCGTCGGACAACGTAGAAAAACGTTCTAAACCGACATAGTAGTAGTACAATAGATTCAATTAAATAACCAATGATTACTATTTTAAGCATTAAGAAACAATCAAAAATTGCTTTTTTAAAACAAAATTTTCTAAATACATTTTGTTTCAAAGAATTCTTATGACCCTTCATAACAAATATGCACTGCCTAGTCTTGCATATGCACTGCTCAGTCCTTCATTTAGCCTGCATGTGCACTGCCTAATCTTGCATTTAGAGGTACATCCTAATCCTGCCTAATAACTGCCTAGCACCGCCTAAAAATTTGTACACCTTTCCGCCTATTATAGTTGTTCACCACTTGTAATAAACATAACCTTAAAAATGTCATCATCATTTACGAAATAGTTATATATATTATAGACAAAGTGAGAAAAATTAATAGAAACAATTTAGTTTTACTCACATCAAAGTGACCTTCACAAATGTAAAGTGAAGATGTATTAGATAAGGCCCTTGGGTCTCTTCGAGGAAGTTCTAGCAACTTTTTCCGTTATTTTACTGCTGTAGGCACACGAATAAATATTTTTTCAGGTGTTTTTATGCTAGTATTCGAACACTAAGGTACTACACACCACTTATAGGACATTTTTTAAATAAAAAACATTAAAAACACAGACTAAAAACAAATAAACACTTGAATGCCGTGTATCTGTTCGCGAGTTTACTGCGCTGTGACGTCATTGCAACGCCATGCTATAAATGAGCGTTTTAGCTGCAAATTCAAATCGGAAATTAGAAAACTTGATTTTAAATGTACTCATGATAAAATATACTATTTTAATAATTTTGCGTAACAAATTAGGGATCTATGTATCATTCTAAACTCTTTTCTACAATTTGTCAAATACCCTATTGTTAAACTGTTAAAAAACAAAAACTAAATTTAAGTACATGGTGTTTTGTGCAAGTGAGGATCAAGCTTAATATTATAAATTAGTAAAATTTTAAAACAAGTTAACAACAGGGTAGGAATTTTTTTTTCCCATTTGATAACCGTGGCTCATTTTGCCGACACTATGGCCGCCATTTCGGAACGCCTAATTGCACGGGTCATCGGCCACCTTTGGAACCCCAGACCGGGTATTTTTTTTTATCCGGTCCTTTTTTCCCTTAGAATGGCCTACCGACTGAAGGAGTGTGTAACAAAGTCCGCCTTCACGACATATCCGACCTCATCCGGCCTGGTTACCGGCGTGAATGAAGGGGTAGGACAATATTACATTTTTCACTCCCCAGGAATCCTATAGATGACTGCCGCATCCGACCTCGGCTACCGATAGGGATAGAACCCGCCACTGTAGCAAGCAAGATTCCTAAAACTCACTCGTGTTCTACGCGCGAACGCACCGAGCCATCTTAGCTACTAAAAAAAAAAAAATTTTAAATAATTTCTTTAAAAAATATTTTTTTAAATGTTAGGTTAGGTTTTTTTTCTTAATTTTGCATTAGAGACCAAATGATTTTGCGTAATTTTTCTCTCTTCACTTTTAAAAAAAAATTATTCGTTTTCGAGACAATCGCAAAATACTGTTTTTTAGGACATTTGGGGCTTTATATCTAGCGAAGCTAACGGGAGATTTTGGCGGATGTGTACCAGATGCTAAGAAATAATTATACAAAAATCCAGCTTGTACCTATTTTTTTCCAAGTTTCAGGGTTTTTTCACCTAATATGACTGGGCTAGTAAAGCAGCGGTGCCTCTTGTATAAGCGCCTGTACACACACGCGTTTTTCTGCAGCGCGGTGACGCAGCGTTACCGCGTTTTTCTGAAGAATGCACCCAAGACGAACGCGCGTTTGCCGCTCAACTGTGTGAATCGCGCCATTTATTTCGTAGTATCACGGACCTCAATTGCGGTAACGCTGCGACACCGCGCTGCAGAAAAGCGCGTGTGTGTACAGGCGCTAAGACGTTCCAAAAACGCCTTCAGGGGAGAGTGGTATATATCGTTCAAAAGGATTTCTTTTTAGTTTTAAAAATAGAATATTAAACAAGACATATAGGACCAATATTTATAATTACCCTCAGATTTACAAGACTGCACGCCTAAAAGTTAAAGATTCACCTAACATTAAGTTACCCTATAATATGCATATATGTGCTAAAACATTTACCTTCATACGTGGTTTAAGCAAATTACCCCGAAATAAATATTTCAAGTCTATAAAATGGCAGAAAATGTTCCTGAAACTCATCTACCAAAAATAATTTACATCAATTCAGAAATAATTTAAAATAAAGCATAGGCGTCTCTAATTTTGACTCTTGTCATGAAACCAACATACCAAGGCAGATTATTGCGACGTATCCATTAGCTAACCTTTTTACTGAACAGCAGGAAGCTCGGGATATTATCGATTTACTTTTAAATCGAGCCCTTAAACGAGGGTACCGTAGTAGATCTCTTGTGTGTATAAAATAAATATAAAACAGTTTTAAAAACGTTACAAAATTACAAAATAAAACTCTGTTGCAAATTACAAAAAGACTTTTCTTGTAACCTATAAAACAAACAGGACCCAAAATATTAAAATAAATACTTTAACTTACCAAAATAACAAACTGAAAAATATTCTACAAATAGAAAAATCTTATGTTTCTTGACTGATAATTGGTTTAGAGGTTTTAGTTTAAATTTAACAAAACTCAGAATGTGGCTACCCACTCTCTCCTCAAAGTTTGGGTTTTTATTAACGGTAGGTTGGACCTAAGTAATTCATTATCCCCTCTTTGAAAAGCTTGGAGGAACCAACTCAGTGGCGTTTCTAGCATGGGCGCACCCAGGGGGGGCCTTAGATTTTTAATATATTTTCTACATATTTGATGATAAAACATGAAAAATACCGTAAAATTTGACAGCAGGAGGCTCCGGGCCCCCCCCCAACCCCAAGCAGTGGCGTAGTTGCGAAAAGACATGATGACCTTTGTTTTTTTTTTTTTGTCGCAGGATTTTTGAGGGCGCCCTTTGTACCTGGCGGCCTCCCCCACACATGATGACCTTTTTTTTTTTTGGTCGCAAGTTTTTTAAGGGCGCGCTTTGTAGCTGTCGGGCCCCCCCCCAAGACACATTCCTGGGTGCGCCACTGTTTCTAGTAATCCTAAAGTTTACTTTACATTCCAGCTAATAATCTAAACAAGTTAACCTAAACGAAAACAGAGACAAAAATGACATTTTATAGACAACATTTTCTAATCTCACAGTTTTTCCATAACCAATCACTTTCAAGGGAAAACCCTCTCTCTATTTGATGTATTCCCACGCTTAACCATTACGACTCCCACTCTTAATTTTTCAGTAGTTTTTCTCGCATCAACCACCTGCTGAATTTTGAAGGGTGGCGGAACCACTTTCTTATCTCTGCAAAACCTGTTTTGCGCTTTTCGTTTTTCTAAGCTGGTTTCGTACAGTGGCACATTCAAGGATAATTTACATTCCTGACAATATTATGATTTACGCTGCAGTGCAGGAAAGTCCTAAGTTGATAAGTTATCAAATTGCCGAAGCAATTGATACGTCAACCACCGTTAAAAGATTTCTTAAAAAGAATGGTTATCATTCGTACAAAGCGTCAAAAACTCAAAAATTTTTCCTGATGACCAATATCGCCGTATGGAATTTTGTGAAACAATGATGATAGGAACTAATCGTGATGAACATTTTTTAAGATCTGTTTTATTTATCGATAAAAGTACTTTTCCATTCTTAAGTCGAAATAACCAAACACATATCTATTGACCCATTTCCTCTAATGAAAAAGAGATTATTACTCAAAGCGAGGACAACAAAAAAATACAGGCCACGACCCTGAAAAAATCAGCTGTTCTCGAAGGGCTGACTTTTACATTGGGTCTTATGGTAGATCAGACGTTTTTTTATGATATTTTCAAAATGGCACGATAGATTTCCGCGAAATTTCAGTGAAATATTCTCAGACACCATCCTGATATTCTACCAAGCTTTTTTTTTAAAGATTTATCATTCCTTATTTTGAATTCAAATTACCCACCATGTACCGCATGCCAAGTGTTATATTTGACATGTATTTGACTTTGTCATTTGTGTTTGTGATGACATTTGTTTATTTGTGTTTGTCATGACATTTGTTTATTTTTGTATTGTAAAACTTTTTAGATTTTTTATTGATTTTTAAGAATAAAGTTCATTTAGAATCCAAAAACGCCAGCGCTAATCTTTTACAACAAAATTACACTACAAAAAAATAATTTTTTGATGTTGTAATTTTTGTAAACATATGTAAATAACTATATTAAGTTTGAAGAGTCTGCCGACTGAGAACATAAACAAATAGATGTAAGTAATCCGATTACTTTCCATGCATAAACGAACATATTCGCTTTTGCTTTCAATTTAATTTTTGTGTGATCTAATGAAGTGGCTGTGAAAATTAAGGATTACTATACATTAAAAAAAAATTGTTCTGCAAGAATATAGCAAAAACAACAAAACCGGCTTTATTAAGAAAAAAATCAAATATTTATGAACGGTCATTCCAACTTCAATATTTTAAAGACAATCAGCTGTGTCGTGACGTGATGATAGCCGTTTTGATAGCCCTGCTGAAAGTTATTCTTCTCGTTACATGTCACGAAGGAAATTGGTCTCATATATCGCTTTTTATGATGTAACCAGCACCTATTGCTATTTTATTTTAAAGAACTAGTTTTTATTTGTAGTCTACTACAAAACAGGAAGTTTTTTTGTGAATTTGGCATTAGGTTAAGTAACAAAAGCCTTGAGATTTTTCAGCCCCTGTTTTTAAACCAGTTTGTGTGTCCTTTTCATCGTTCTCTAAGCAAAATCTAAATTTTAAATTTAATTAATTTTTAATAGACACTTATTGGAATAAAACCTGACCCTATTTTAAAATCGACCCTATGGTGACACATTTACATATAAAAAGCAGCTGATCTCCTTCAAAATTCGGCCTTTGTGTATTTAAAAACCGGATTTATTAGTGTCGGTATTTATTAATTGAAAATTAGCGTCTGTATTATTAAATTTGACTTTGGTATGTCAATTTTGAGAGGTCATCTGTTAGTTTTCTGTGTAAATGTGTCAAAATAAAGTCTATTCTAAATTAAAGTCAGGTTTTATTCCAATAAGTCCCTAATCTCTTTTAAAAGACCCATTCCCATAATTTTTCAAGCTCTCCTCTTGTAGGGTCGATTTATAATCTCTTATTACCAACATGTCCCTAATTAACCGGAAAACATATCAGAAACGCTTTGTTTGCTCTTCCAAACGAACTCTGCAGCTCCTTAATGTCTTCGACGAGGACCTGTAGGCGTTCGGCACCCTTAACACGTTGGCTATCAGGCATGATTTTCACATCCTGGTCCAGGGTACCATACGAATCACCGGTGACTCGTACAGTATAGTTCAGTTCTGTACACTTTTTAACAGTGGGCTGTAGGGACACTCGGGCTATGTATCATCGGTGACTCATATGGTAGCCAACGTGTTAATGCGGTCTGACTATCAGACAATATTTTTACTATTATCGTGCTCCATTTGTGAGTCATGACAACTAAGCACAGAGTTCAATGGTTAAGTGTTCAGCCTGGAACGTATTACCCAAGTTTTGATGATTATACCAGCAGCAGTGTTTCAAAATTATTTCTGTTATTAACCGGAACACATATCAGCAACGCTTTGTTTGCTCTTCCAAGCGACCTCTGCAGCTCCTTAATGTCTTCGACGAGGACCTGTAGGCGTTCGGCACCCTTAACACGTTGGCTATCAAGCATGATTTTCGCATCCTGGTCCAGGGTACCATACGAATCACCGGTGACTCGTACAGTACAGTTCAGTTCTGTACACTTTTTAACAGTGGGCTGTAGGGACACTCGGGCTATGTATCACCGGTGACTCATATGGTAGCCAACGTGTTAATGCGGTCTGACTATCAGACAATATTTCAATGGTTAAGTGTTCAGCCTGGAACGTATTACCCAAGTTTTGATGATTATACCAGCAGCAGTGTTTCAAAATTATTTCTGTTATTCTGCTCCAGCATACCTACTGGTGCGTGCCCAATATTCTGTAGGTTGCCCTTTAGACGTTTGCCTCCATAAAAATCGGAGTAGGGGTAGTGGTGGTGGGAAGACCATTTTTTGGGCGGCGGATAAAAGGTCGAAAGTACAAAAGGTCGAATAAATAAGGTCGAAAATACGAAAGGTCGAAAGTACAAAAGGTCGAAAGTACAAAAGGTCAAAAACAAAAGGTCGAAAATACAAAAGGTCGAAAATACAAAAGGTCGAAAATACAAAAGGTCGAAAGTACAAAAGGTCGAAAGTACAAAAGGTCGAAAGTACAAAAGGTCGAAAGTTCAAAAGGTCGATAGTATGAAAATAAAAGATTGAAACCTAACCAAGTCGAATTGCCCTGCCCATAGTTAACCCGGTTAGGTAACTAACCCAACCTGACCAGGTTAGGTTTGTTTACTAAAAATAACTACCCTGATTTCGTCAGGAAAGTTTTTTTTTGATATACTAACCTAACTGGGTCAGGTTGGGATAGTAACCTAACCTATCCTCGGCCCCGGGTCCACCTCGACTTGACAGGTCAATTCGATAATGCGGTCGAGTCCTGGCACAAAATACTTTCGCCCTTTTGTACTTTTTTTTTTACGGGTATGCGCACTCGCAAGGAGATCCCTATCACGCTCGAGAAGCGGCAAGTGCGCGGAAATGTTGGTGTGTGGTTTTGAAACGGTTCAGGTTGTAACCTGCAGGGAAAACTGTCGCAGGGAGTTTATTCCACAGCGATGCTGTTCTCCAGAGATATGAATTCTGATATAATGAGGTTCTTGGTGCCTCTATTTTGACAATAAATTGATGGTTACCGTCTGTTTGACGTGTTCGCCTAGTAGGTGCTACTCCCGGGGGGATCATACGTGCCAACTCTTCAGAGCATTTTCCGTGATAATACCTGTAGAAGAGAGATAGATCGCCCACAGTTCTTCGATGTTCGAGACTATCCAAGCTACGGGTAAGTGCGGGGTCATTGATCAGCTTGATAGCTCGTTTTTGCACGGTGTTCAAAAGCATTAAGGTATGTTTGGGTGCCGCACTCCATATATGTGAGCAGTACTCCATAGTTGGTCGAATCTGGGCTTTGTAGAGTGTCAGCAGTTGGCTTGCTGTATACAGATGTCTTGTACGAAATAGCACCCCAAGCTTTTGGGACGCCCTTTTAGCTATATCTGCCACGTGACTGTGCCAAGACATGTTGGTCTCTGCAGTGACTCCTAAGATGTTCAACTGGCTCTGCAATGCGACAGCACTTCCAGATAGCATGATGTTTGGCTCACCGGTGCTGGTCTTTTTTGAAAACAGGGCTGCTTGGGTTTTCTGCGTGTTGAACTGAACAAGGTTTTTGTTGCCCCAGTCCTCTATTATCTCCAATTCGTTATTTATCTGTGATATTTCAGTTAGTCTAAGGTAATGGAATTCACGTGCGGAGAGACATGTGGGTGGTATGACAGAGGAGACTACATTGCCATCATCTGCCAAGCATTAAAGTGGATTTACTGTTTTATCTATGAGGTCATTTATGTAAATCACAAAAAGTGTTGGCGAAAGGATTGCTCCCTGTGGCACACCAGCATTTATTTGGTAAGAGTTGGAGTTCCGGCCAGCCAGTGCAACATAAATGGATCTATCCTTAAGGCAACTTTCAAACCAAGTGCAAAGTCTCGGCGACAATCCCGTTGCTTTGAGCTTGTTGAGCAGATTTTCATGCCAGACTTTATCGAATGCTTTAGATATATCTAAGGCAATTGTTCTTGTTTCACCTCGCAACTCAATCGCTTTTTGCCATAAGTGAGTGACGTATGTAAGTAAATCGCCAGTTGACCTATATTTTAGAAATCCGTATTGCTTGTCGTTGATAATTTTATACTTTTCCAAGTACTTGGTTAGGTGATTGTTCACAACTCTTTCCATTACTTTTGATATCACTGAAAGTAGAGCAATTGGTCTATAGTTTAACGGATCTGTCTTTTTTCTTTTCTTTGGAATGGGTTGTACTGCGGCAGACTTCCATGATGATGGATATACTCCTTGCTTATAAGATAAATTGAATGATTTTGCGAAAGTTGGGGTGAGTTCGCTAGCACAATTTTTGAGTACTATCGCGGGAATGCCATCTGGACCCATTGCTTTGTTTGTATCCAACTTTTTAAGGGATTTTCGTATTTCTCTGTGACTAAAGGGTACCTCTGGCATACTGTGGGAAACCCTTTCAATGAACGGTGGAGTTTTTCCATTTGGCACTGTTAGGTTTGAGTTGGAGGAAAAGATGTTGGCCAGCATATTGGTTTTTTCCTCTGATGTTGTGGCTAAGTGAGTATTTTTATCTGTAAGTGGTGGTATGGATGACTTGGTGAAGTTTGATCCAACGGCTTTTGCAAGAGACCAAAAGGACCTAGAACTACTTGGACAATTCAGCAACCTGTTTTTTATTCTTTGATTGTAGGTTTCTTTGGCGGCGTCAATAGTAATTTTGCAACTATTTCTGGCTTCTATAAATTCTGTGTGGTTTTCAGCAGTTGGTTGCGGTTTCCAAAGGTTATATGCTCTGTGTTTTTTCTGTACAGCCGTTTGACACTGGCGGTTGAACCAAGGTTTTGCATTAGCTCTGCGTTTTATTGTATGTGGGATATATGCATCCATTCCAGATAAGATTACTTTTGTTATTTCATTACAGCAAATAGTGGGATCAGCTGTTTTAAAGCAAACCTCTTGCCATGGAAAATCCAGGTAAAACTGTTTAAGGTCATTCCATTTTGCCGATTTATAGTGCCACATTTTACGAGGAAGTGATTGTTGGCTTGGCGGTATGAACATTTCGCACTTTGTTCCTATAAGTTTATGATCGGATGAACCAAGTGGGGGATCTACTTGAATTCTGTACAAGTCAGGATTTGTAGTTAGTAACAAGTCTAAAAGCGCTGCAAATTCACCCCTTTCTGAGATACGGGTAGGTTCATCGACAAGCTGCGTTAGACCACAACTTATGGCAAAAGCTTCTGCTTCCCTGCCTTCATTATCTGTTTTGTTGTGGTGTTTTAGCCCGGGTATATTGTGGACATTGAAATCGCCTAAAAAACAATTTCCGCATGTGGATAGTTAGACTGTATACTATCACAGTTTTCGGATAATGTCGCAAAAAAGTGTTGATACTCGGTGTTACTTGGCGGTCGGTAGAGGCAGCAAATGAACTTGGTCGATGACTTTGAGGTGAATTTCAGCCATATGATATCGAGGTTCGCTGGTTCTAGCTTCTCCTCTCGATGACATGAAAGGTCATTTTTAATGTACACACAGATCCCAAAATTATGTCGAAATCGGTGGTGTAGGTCATAGCCGGGATAAAGATAGTTCACAATACGTGTTGCAGAACTGATTTTAGTTTCAGTGAGAACAAGGATGTCAGGTCTTTGTTCTTCAAGATGTTGGTGAACTGAATTCATGTTGGTACTTAATCCTCTTATATTGCTAAAATCAATTCTGAGTTGAGTTTTTGGTCTTATTTTAATATCTTTGCATGAAGGACCCCCAGGATCACCCGACGCCCGGAGATCCGAGTGGTCGGGTATTTTACCTCCGGAATATTTTGATCCTGGAGGCGCCATCATGCTATCTGTTACTCATTGTTGGAACCGGACTGCCCGCGCAGTAGCGGAACGTGGTGATACCACTTAGCGCTACTCACTTCTGGCATGGTGGTATCTCACCGGTCGACGCCCAATGAGTAAAAAGCGTCTACCACCTACTTTCGACCTTTTGTACTTTCGAGCTTTTGTACTTTCGACCTTTTGTACTTTCGACCTTTTGTACTTTCGACCTTTTGTACTTCGACCTTTTGTATTTTCGACCCTATTTTTTCGACCTTTTGAACTTTCGACCTTTTATCCGCCGCCCCCATTTTTTGGTCTAGCGACTAGGCACACGGCGCGCCCTTTTCGCAAACCCCGATTTGTCTGTAGATCATATATCAAACTGATGCACGTGCCCCTTTGGATGCAAGTTTTCTTTCTCTAAAAGGACTTAATTTTGCCTGACACCTCTTTGTCGAGGGCAGGAATCTTTATACTGCGTAGCAAGTATACACAGTGGACCCACGCCTTTACACCCCTTCCGAAAGGTGGTCCTACTACATGTTAGAGTTGCATCTATCTAACATGGCTATCGTCCCAGCAGAACTTGGTTATAGACGATAGACTTCTTTCCTTTTCAGCGCAACAGTCGTGGTCGTCGTGGGTTGACTGTAGGAGATTTATGCTGGCGCCGTCCTGTTCCGACTATATAGCACTTATAGCAGGCTCCTGGGTTATTATATCTGGTTCCTCGGCTGGCTGCGTGTCGTCGGCTCCTGGACTACACCTGCGTATATTCTCGATGTTCAATGTCGACTTATATTCTTTGCGTGCATCGCATTGCATGCTTATTCGATGACGGCTGTTGCAGGCTGAAAAGGAAATGGGCGACAGGGCGACAGATTTTTATTTATTTTTTGTTTTTTCATCGTTCGAGATGCGAGCCTGGTACCTTCTGAATGTGAAGCCGACGACCATCCCACGGCACTACCCCGCCGGCTGGAGTAGGGGTAAATAAAGTAACGAGCTCTGATCCAGTATGAATATATTATGATTTTAGGCTTGCTAATTTATATGTATTGTCAATCTTACATAACGATACACTGGATTCACCCTATTTTTTCCCCATCCTAGTTTTTTTAATTCGATAAGCTTATACCATCTTTAAGTTCACCTTAGGGTTCGTGAAAAGACTGTCTGGATATCCGAGCATAATATGGATATGTATTCACCAGAAGTAGCAATTCAATTCTTTTCTATTGCATGCGCATTCTAATATGGTGAATATTTCAGCTTAAAAAGAGCTAAGTATAAGTTAAAAAATATCGATTTCTGGAAAAACAATAAAATTCGGATATATATGAATAAATACAGTATAAAACTCATTATATAAAAATTGTCCTTTAGGCACGCCAATGTATGCTGCCACACCTTCCCCAAAACATTTAAATAAGATATGTGCAGAACTAAGCAAAACTATAATGATAAACTCCCTTATTTGGTAAAACCTATAATTTTCCGTGATATATTTAAAATGGACGAATGTCATATGTTGCCATACCCAAAAGGGCAGCCAAGAAAGCATCGTCTTTTTAATTTTGTTGGTTTTGTTAATACCGAAGAAACATTTTATAAAAAGGGTAAGTTGGCAAATTTATAAAAATTATTTTACACAATTTAGGAGTCTTAGCAACTAGAATTTTATAAACAAATAAATGTTTATTGTTTTTTGTAAATAAAAAATTCTGGATTTTTTTTCTCATTTTAGACACTAGTGATTTGGACAGATTTTTGAAAAAAACGCACAGCATTGCTAGGTACGGGATTTATCAAGAGTTCTTAAGTTTTTTTATTATTTATTATATACACAAGTAAATATAATTTATTTTTTTACCGAGTATCCCTATTTTTCTTTTTTTAACAATACAAGATGTATGTTTTTCTTTCGGTCGGCCCTTTCTATTTGATTTAATATAAACTTAAGTTTTTCTAATTTTTTATTTTTTATAAAAAAAAAATTAAAAAAGTGTCTATATTTTTAGATTAATTCAATTTTTTGCACCTTATTGCATATCTATGAATTGTAACTTGACAAGTTTTTTTTAATTGTGACACCTTTAACTCATGCCTTTATAAAAAAAAATGTGTTTAATCACGTTTTAAACATATTTTCTTAAATCTACTCATATTTAACATTTTTGAGATGTCACAATAGTATTTTTAAATAAAAAGAAAAAGGCAAACCGATTTTTTTTTAATTTATAAGGTTTTTTGTTTTGGATATATAGTTATCTTGCTTTTTCTTACAAAGAACGAAATTAATTTTAAAACTTATTTTAAATAAACGATTATGCTAAAAATATGTTTATAGAAATAAATAAAAATTGCATTGCAAGTATTGGCAATTAGAGGTGTTGAAAAAGTAATTTACTTACTCGAGTACTTGTTACTCGACAAATAACGGAGTAACGAATATCGATCCAAAAATTAAATGATTACTTTGATTCCTTCGATTATATTCTTATTTTTTGTTGTTTTTGTCCAAACTTTTTGTATATTTTTTGAGTTCTCGTCTAAGATTGTTATTTTTCTCTCTATTTTTATTTGCTTTAATATTTTTAGTATGTATTTCTTTGTATGTAAGGCATTAGATTTTTAAAACAAAGTTGTACACAGAATAGTTCCTACGTAATTTCTACTTTTATTTTTTTAATTTTAGCCCGCATTTTGAAAATTTCAATTTCCATAATATCAACAACAAAAATATACCCACAAGTAAATAATCTTAGAATTAACGACAGGCTAAAAACTTTGCACCAATTGTATGATTGAGTTGAATACAGTTACAGTAGTCAAAGTAACGATAGTAACGAAAATATAAAATGATTACTTATACCCTGTTTCCACCAATGCATGCCTAGTCCGATTCAAAAAACGCATCACGTGATGGGCCATGGATTTGCACCGGTTTTAAATGCAGCGTCACCTGATGCGTTTTTTGAATCAGGGCGGGCATGCATAGGTGGAAACCGGGTGTTAGTAGTCGAGTAACGATTAGTAACGAGTATTCAAAAGTAACGAAAGTCAACACCTCTATTGGCAATTTGCAAAAATCAAAACTTGACATAAAAATTTTCTCTTAAATCACATTTTATTATTAGATGTTTTTTCTAAATTTAGCAATGATACACACTAAATATCTAAATTTTTTAGTTTCGGAGATATAAGCCGAAAATTATTGTAATAATATGTTATACAAATAGCCACAAACACTAATATAGTGTGATAACGGTAGGGTGATAACTTGTGCTACTGTAATATGTAAAAGCATTTTTTTAAGATAAATCCCAAAACTTACAGAAGATGGTAATTATGAGCAATGAGTATATGACCCATATAGAGTAGCAACCGGCGATCCTTACATCATTGAGGGGCAGATGACGCTGAAATAAATTCGTCTAGTACGCAATATTTAGAGACAACTAGTACGATTTAGTTGCATGTGCAAGTTCCGAGGTTCATGCCTATCATAGAAATGTGATTAGATCATAGTAGTTGTCTCTGCATATTGCGTACTGGACTAATTTATTTCACCGCCATCTGCCCCTCAATGTTGCAAAGCTCCCCGGTTACCACTCTATATGCGTCATGTACTCATTGGTATGAGTATATAACAGCTATTTGAATCTTTTTGCAGGAAAAAAAATGGCAACTAATTTGTTTAGGTTTACCAGATGGCTGATGATTGCCAGTGGGACCTGGCAGTTGGAATCGGATACGGTCATGTCCTTAAAACATATTTACAAGGTTTATTCACTTGTCAGTCAGGTCATGTATGACTCCGTAATCATTATGTTTCTAGTAAAATTGTATCAGCTTTTTAAGGACCAGGATGATAAAGGTAACAGATAGTGATTTGTTCACCAATACAATTCTTTATCGATGTTATAACTGTTTTTGGCAAAACTGGAAGGCTTAATGTGGTTGTTTCTGTGTTTTAAAGATGAATACTGTTTAGTAAAAACTCCGTAAAGTTTGTACAGGATCCACCAGGAGTTCATTTTCCCTCAAAAACTTAATACCCATTTTTTTTTTAATTACGTTGAAAAGAAATTGATCCATAATGGATCTGATACTTTCCTAGCTCATGAGCATGCTCCAAGTGAACTCCACTATATATCAGCCTTAGAAACAGTTTATGTAAATATTTTAGAAATGGAAGCTCTTACAAAGTTTTAGTAACAACATAAATTATTGTAAAAAAAAACGTTTTACTATATTCCGAAAAAAGCATATTGTGCAGGGCACGTTAGGAAGTTAGCATATTCTAGTTTTAACGTGACGTAACACAGTTTAAGTTAGGTTTCTAGTTTTATTTAACAATAATAATAAATACTTACAATAAATACATTTGGCTTATAAATGCGTATCCTCTAGATACGCTCCACTTTTGACTACTACTTGTCTCAACTGTTAACTTGTACCTACTAGACGTTACGTTATCAGCTTCAACTAACTGCTAAACTCTTTTGGAGATGCTTTTATTCAAAACCGTTTACCATTGATAGGATATCGAGATGTGTTTTGTTTCCTGTATAAATATCGTGGATGACCGGTCAATTGCTTATTGCTTTTAATTCCGTATATACTTTATTACACGTTTTAATACAACTTGAACTATATACAGAGTCTAGGGTTAATGTGCACTTGATTAAAAATGTAACTTATGCCAACTGTCAAAGCCATTAGCAATAATATATTTTAACCGAAATCTAATCAGCTCTTTACAGTATTGTACTCTATTTTTCCTAAAAATGGCATGAAAATCGGTTTGCTCGTTTAGAAGCTATCGGACAGACATGCACAAACACAGACAGACGTCACGACGATATTGCTAAGAAAGGTCAAAATACACCCAAATAACACATTTTCGGCGTTATCTCAAAAAAACATTTTCATTGAAAAGAATACGCGATAATATTCTAAGCCATTGCTGCGCGGGCTAGAAAAGTAAAAAAGGTCTTTAGGTAATTTTTTGCAATACAAAAAAAAATTGCGGGTTTTAGTAACTTTAAGTTTAGAAGTTTGGCACTATATAAAACTTTAGTGCGCCGTAGGTGAAAACTTTATAAAAATAACGTAATTTTTAGGTTAAATATTTAATTTTTTTTTATTTCTTATGAAAATTTTTAAAAAACTTTAATTTTATTACTTTCTCAGGCCGCGCAACAATAGCCAGAGAAGGTAGCTATCGTTTTCGACTTTCAAGGAAAAATATTTTTTTGAGATAACACTGAAAATGTTTTATTTATCAAGATGTTCTAAACAAAATTAAACAAAAGAAAATTCTATATCATTAGACGAAGCATTTTGAGTTCTCTTATGTAATTTTCTGTTCTTACAATAATTTTTTCCTTTTATGCCCGAGGACTATCAAAATTTCCGCGATTGATTGTAAGTACGATATTTTTAATGTCCGGTCTTAACTCCGCCAAATATAAAACTTATAATTGTTTTCCCTATGGGGTCCATAGGTCCATTATTGATTTATGGGTCCCATATTTCTCAACAACTCAACTGCTCGATTGCCATGACAGTAGATAGTTTTTGGTCACGACTAAAACTATTTGACACTGTTGACATTTGAACGTCACATGTAGTTAAAGGCTTCCGTGGAACGCCGCAAACTCACGGACGGTTAACATAAGAATTTTGACGTACGTAGAACGTGCGCAGTTGTGTCACTGCAGTGTTGAGCGGAACCCATTTATTTGACATAGGGGAAGAAGAAATAAGAAAAGGGGTAATAGGAAATATTTTTTGCCACTCTTGTACATTTTGTCTTTTGTTATTTGAGATATCTCAAAAAAACCTTTGAAATTCTTCTACTACAATTTTAGTCAAGTTGAATGAACATTTTATCAGTGTGTGTGTGTGTGTGTCCGGCCCACAATAGCTGCCAAAACACTAAATCGATTTTCATGAAATGTTGTGGTAAAATAGTGTAAAATACTGTAAAGAGCTGACTAAAAGCTGACGGAACATTGCATCAATATGCGGTTTTCGGAATATAGTAGAACTGATTTTTCTCGATAATTTATGTTACAACTGTTTTGAATATGTGGAGTTCGGTTGGAGTGTGTAATGGGTTAGGAAGGTATCAGATCCGTCATGATTTCATTTATTACTGCAGCAATGGCTAGAGAAAGTATTAGTTTCGACAATTTTTTTTTTTGAGATAACGTATTTGGGTGTATTTTGACCTATCTTAGCAGTATCGTCGTGATTTCTGTCTGTGTGTCTGTGTGTGTATGTCTATCTTTAACGCGATAGCTCCTAAACCGCTGAACCGATTTTGATAAAATTTTCAGTTAACATAGTGTTCGTCACTTACGAGCTGATTAGATTTTGGTCAAAATCCATTCATGCTAATAACAGTTTTTTAATAACTAAAAACTTAATAAAATGTCAACTTTTTAACGGAGCATCGGAATTTCGGAATATAGTAGATTACGTTTTTTTCAATAAATTGTGTCATAACCAAAAACTCCGTAGGAGCTTTAGATTCTGAGATATTTACAAAAAACTGTTTTTAAGGCTGATACCCACTAAGCACAAAATCGTAAAAAACGTTAAATAAATGTTGAGAAAAAAAAAATGTGTTAAAATTAAGTCAACTTTTGACATTAAAAAAACATGTAGAAAATACTAACGAAAATTTCATGTAAAAGCATTACCAAAAATATATTTCATAATAACGTTAAGAAACCAGCATTAAAAAAACCATAATTTCACTAACATTAAAAATAATACCATCAATATATGGTTATTTTTATAATGTTTTTCCCAGATCTCACTTCTAACGTTGAATTTAAGATATATAAAGCTAATAAATGTTTTGTTTTTTAAACATTAAAAAAATATATACTATAGAGGGCGCGATGGCAGCGCCCTCTATATTATAGCAGTCCCACTACCTGAACATCGCCATTAGTTGCGTTTCGAGTCGGTAGCAAAGACGCTTTTTGTAATTTTGGTTAAAATTTTTGCATTTTCCAGAAACAAACAGGCAAATTTAAAGCACAATTATTATTATTGATAGTGAATACATATTTGGATGGAAATATTACTTCAGTTGTGTGGGAAAGATGGTATAGTTAAATAACGACAAATGGGTGTGCAGTGATCTAAATGAAGCACCACAAAATCAGGTAAGAAAAAGTAAACAAAAGAAAAAAATGGTTTTGTATGAAATATCGCTACCTATAGGTAATCCGACAGGGAATGCGACAATTCACCGCGGACGATTAGCCGCCGGACCTTAAGCCGCGTATTCATTTGAGGCAGAATTGTATGATAATAATAAATCGTCTTTATTGATAAATAAATGTTACATAGGCGAGGTTTAGCAAACTGCTAATTCGCAAGCCTCGCAGCGGGACCAAACGAATGCTTCGTTTGCATTCATGCTAAAGTGAATACGCGCCTTGAAATTGTTGGCCTTGTATTCACTTGAGCATGAATTGTTTGGCCTCGTAGCGAGGCACTTATTACAAAATTATTGTTTGCATAGAATTTTAAATTTTATTTTCAGAAGCTACGAGCCGAATTGCCTTTACTGAGTGTCGAGTTCACGAAAACCTCAACGGACTGTTGCTGCCCTGCGTTTCCAAAATAGAAGAATTTTATTTACATTATTTATGTTACCTTATCTTTAGAGATATTTGAAAAAAGTATATTTTTTTCATTGTTAAAAAAACATTTATTTTTCAATGTTAGAAAAACATTTCTTTTTCACTGTTAAAAATTAATATTTTTTTAACGTTCGAAAAACACTTCAAAAAGGGAAAGTATCAGATCCGTCATGGATCCATTTATTTTTTTGTTGGAACTAAAGATTATAAGCATTATCTCACGGAGGGGGATTCTGCTGCCCTGGATCCCCTGCTGCTTCTAGCCAGAAAGAAAATAAAGTGTGTTGGTAGAAAGAATTTATTTATCAGTTATCACTGTTCATACTATTACAAAAGCAATCTTGGCAGTTCAACTGAAAGTTTAGCAAAACTTAGGCAGTTTTCTTAAGGCTACTTACTAGATTATTCAACAGCCACTGATATTGTAAGTATAAATTAAAGTAATAATCATAGTAATGTATTCAGTAATATTATCGTTTTAATTTTGATCAAAGAAGGGGCCCTGAACTTATACCAAATAATGACATTCTCTGACCAGAAGAGGGAACCTAACGTTTACCTTTAGATCCGTACATCCAAGCCCAAAGTAATTCAGGGCAAGCAACCTTAGGTTGCCCCGGCCCGGCCGCTGTGTCCCCGGCGCGGATCCCCGCATTCCCGCCCGGGCCAGTCCGGGCCTGGTAGTTAAATAATTATTATAGATGACGGTGGAAAATCCTTGTTTCACATTACCCAAATAAATTATTAGTTCTAATCATTTTGTTTTCACTATTGTAAAATTTTAGCTGCAGAAAATCTCTCAAGGCTGATATTTGTGGTTATGTTGATTTTCAAGCTGTTTCTTTGTAAATCTCAAGCTATGGTCAGACTTTTGCGAATCGCGATTGAAAACGAATCGAAAATTTTTAAAAGCCAACCTAAAAAGGTTAGTACATGAATCACGTTACAACTCTTTATATCTTTTTCTAGATATTTCTAATCCATAGAAGTTTAAACTAGTTTAAACTCGCTGCTATAATAGCTTCGTTCCATCAACCCGTTCGACAGTCATAAAACCGTCCGAAAAATCCTATTTGCGTTCTAGGTCGATTTTGTACTGTTATCGGGCAGTCAGTTTTCCGTTCAATAAAGCCACTTAAACTGGTTTCGGACTCGTCTGAAGTACAAGGATTGAAGACAGGCGCATTAGAAATGTTTGCTCTCTCTCTTTTCTTTGTCTGTGTTTATCATATGTTGCACTGGAAAAATTGTATGTAAAACACACACATTTCTAGTTTACATTAGCTGAGTTAAAATGTACCATAAAATTACATTAAATTTACATTTGTCTGAGAAAATTGAAAAAACAGTGAACAACCCAAAAAATTAAAATTTTTGTCAAAATAAATTGAGTTTTACAACCAATTTTAACACATGACAAAATGCCGGGAACAACGTAAATATACAAATATTTTTTAAATTTCCTAAAAATAATTGTGCAACTGCATCTGTATCTGGTGATTTTTTTGCAAGAGCCTCTTAATTTTTATTACTAAGGAATGTTTTGGTATACCACATGGAAAAATGCTATACTGACCATAGGGTAGCCTGCTTAGAGAAAGAAAAACTAGTTTAGCAGTTGATAGAGGTGTTGATCTTTGTTACTTTTGAATACTCGTTACTAATCGTTACTCGACTACTAAGTAATCATTTTATACATTCGTTACTATCGTTACTTTGATTACTGTAACTGTATTCAATTAAATCAATCAAACAATTAGTGCGAAATTCTCGGACTGTCGTTAATTCGAAGATCATTTACTTGTAGGTATATTTTTGTTATTGATATTACGGAAATATTCAATTGAAATTTTCAAAATGCGGGCTGAAATTAAAAATATAAAGGTAGGAATTACGTAGGAACTGTCCTGTGTACAACTTTGTTTTAAAAATGTAATGCCTTACATACAAAGAAATACATACTTTAAATCTAAAAATAAATAAAAATAGAGACAAATACTAAAATAATCGAAGAAATCAAAGTAACGAAAATAATCATTTAATTTTCGGATCGGTATTCATTACTCCGTTGTTTATCGAGTAGCGAGTACGTGAGTAAAGAATAGTTACTTTTTCGTCACCATTTTTCCACGGATGAAGAGGCAGTAGCTGCATTCGAGTAGGAAATTAGCAACCTTTCACAAGAACGTTGGTCACAAGAGTTTGAAAGGTGCTTTTACCGAAAGCGCAAATGTATCATTGTGGTTGGGGAAGAATATTGTCACGAGGGGGTTTTAACGTGAGGTAACACAGTTTAAGTTAGGTTTATGTTTTTATTAACAATACTTATAATTACTACTTACATTTAATACACCTTGCTAACAAAATGCGTATCCTTTAGATCGCTCGACTTCTAACTTTTGTACTTGTCTTCACTGTTAACTTGTACGTATGGGACGTTACGTTCTCAGCTTACAACTAACTGCTAAACTCTTTTGGAGATGCTTTTATTAAAAATCGTTTGCCATTGATAAGATATCGAGATGTGTTTTGTTTCATGTATAAGCATCATCAATAACTGGTCAATCGCTTATGGTTTTATTCCGTATATAGTTTATTACAAGTTTTAATACAAATTGAACTATATACAGTTTAGGGTTAATATGCGCTTTCTTATAAACGTAACGTGTGTCATTTAGTTAATAGGACTTTATTTTCTATCCTGACAATGTGTTGAAAAAACAGAATAAATTGTTTTCAAAAAACCTTGTAGTTTAGCTGTATCTAAAAAGTTTCAGAGTAACCCTCGTACTTATTGGTGATTTGCAGATCATACCTTAAAATTGTTAAATAAATCATTTTCGATGCATCACTGCGCATGTAAGTATATTCGGCCCATTGAAATTTGGAATTGATACGTTTACGACTTCCACATTCCACAGTACAGATCCTTATAAATACATTTGTCTTACTATTTTGGTTTTTATTAAATACCCATGTGAATAACAAACCTTTTATGCTAAGTAATTAAAAAAATGGTCGACAGTCTTTATTTTGTTATTATTTAAGGTTCAGCAAATTTACCAACGACATGTGCTCTATTCCAATACACTTACGGCACTAATTGTGATATGTTCAATATTTTTAGCAGCATATTTAATTGGAATGGGTAAGTTAATCAGATTTTAATATACCTTTCTTCGATTCGTGATAATTTTTAGTTAGCCAAACAAAAACGGTATTTTATTATCTATCTATCTATTTAGCTTTCTTCGATACATCTTTGGACATAGGCCTCCCCCAATATCTTCCACTCTTCTCTGTCGGTCGCCGTGTTTATCCATCTAGTTCACGCATTTGTTTCTTGCGCTTGCCCATCGCACTTGGGGTCCTCCCCTAATTCTTTTATTTTCCCAAGGTCTCCAGTTTTCAATACATTTGTTGCATCGATCGTTTTTTTGTCTATTAATATGCCTGGGAAATTTCTTTTTAATTTTGCTACCTCTCGTCTGAAATCACTTCCTTTTGTTTCGTTTCTTATCCATTCATTCCTTTTTCTATCTTTTAGCTTTACATGTAACATTTGTCTTTTTATTGATCTTTGGGCTTTTGTTAACTTATTCATGTTGATTTTATACGTGTCCAGGTCTGGGATCCATAGGTGTGTACAGGAAGGATACATTGTGTATATACTTTCGTTTTGAGGTACTAATGATATGTTTTAGTTTTTAATATATAGCTAATTTATCGATAGCTGTCCAGGCCAATCTTACTCGTATCTTGATTTGAGATGCTTGGTTTTCTTTTTTTTCTATCTTCATCTGTGTTCATCATTTTAGTTTTAGTGTAGTTTATACTCAAGCCTATATTTTTAGCTACTGTTTCCAGTTCTTCTAGGATTTTTATCAGTTTTTCTTTCTTATCTGTTATTAAGGCGATATCGTCAGCATATCTGGTGGTTTAAGTATTGTCCGCTTACTTTGTTTCTTATTTTTTGCCAATCTGAGTTTTTAAAAACATCTTCTAGGGCCTGGTTAAATAGTTTAGGGGATGTTGTGCCACCCTGGCTAACACCTCTTCTTATGAGGATTGGTTTGGGTCCTTAGTAGATTTTGATTGCTGTTGTTGCTTCACTATATATATTGGCTATAAAGTCTGTGTATCTGTGATCTATTCGACTATTAATTAAAGATGCTTTCACTGCCCAGTGCTTAATGCTATCAAAAGCTTTTTCAAAGTCTATAAACGCAATATATAGTGGAATGTTGTATTCGTTGGCTCGTTCTATTAGGATTTTCATGGTTAATAGGTGGTCAACTGTACTGAAACCTTTTGTGAAGCCTGCTTGTTCTTTTGATTGATATCTGTCAAATTTTGTAGTTAGTCTCTCTGTTAATATTTTCGTGAAATGCTTATAAATTACATTGAGCATTGTTATAGGTCGATAGATTTTATTTTATTTCTATTTTTATTTGTGTGTGAAGCAACGGATTAATTGCCACACACAACACACTTTGAAAAAATGCTTCATCTTGGAAAGTACCACGATCAAGATAAATACTTGAAAATCGCCCTTTAGTATCTTAATATTTTAATGACATGAAATTGTTTTCAGATTTGGCTAGTATTAAAAAAAACAAATTAAATCATATACAAAATCGCACTGACGATATTTCATTGGCGGTTGAAATATGGTATCCATTTGATAAGAATAAACACTATGTTCTAGGTAAGTTAAGTCAAAGGTTAATTTTGGTACAGTCGGAAACTTTTTGAATTGTCGCACTCCAAAATAAAAATATCCCTATTTGAAATTTTGAAAACCAATTTGAACTAAACCAAAAAAATAGTGAACATAACCTCTGTATACATACAAAAAAATTTCAATAAAAAAACATGTAACAAAACTGCTAGATCTACTTGTACCTAATAGTCGCAGTTGGGTACAAAATTGATAGGTATACCTATAATGTACGACATGCTTCAAATTTAAGCTTTGATGCCCACTCTTATTTAGCCGTATAGCAGTGGCGTATATAAAGAAGGGGCCTGGGGGCCCGGGTCCCCCCGAAGCTAAGGTTTTTATAAATTTGTTCCACATATTTCATAATTACAAACATAAAATAGCATAAAATACGGCCTTATGCGGTCTCATCCCCCCCCTCCCCCGAAACTGTTCGAGCCCCCTCCGAAACATTTTTCTATACGCCACTGCCGTATAGAAAGCACTCACTCACTTAGCGTTACAATAAAATTACGTGTAGATTTTCTACAGACGCAAACAGTGTTACCTTCCTTTTTTTTTGTTTCTTTTATTTGGATCACGGAAATATTTGCTTCAATCAATGTGCGACACATACGCAATTCATTTAATTAAATCAAGGCACCACCTAAATCATGCATTTGTTCAACAATTGAACTATGTCCAAAGAATAGATAGGTGCGTTTCATTGAGTGATGGTGGGAGGAACTGGTAAAATGTTGTTGAAAGTGTGTGCATAAATAATTTTTGAAATAGTGCTATATTTGTGAAAGTTACAGCTACAAATAATACAAATAAGGATGGTGGGAGGAGGGTGAGAAAGAAAGGGGGAAACTAGTAAAATGTTGAGGAAAAAAATCATAAAACACATGCAGAAAGAATTTTTGAAATCGCCCTACATTTGATAAAATTATGCGAATATGGTTTTTGACGCGGGTGGGGGGGGAATGACAGGAGGGAAGATGAGTGGAGGCAGGGAGGACTACAAAGTAATTACAGCAAATTAGACGGTATTTGCAGTAAGTGATCAAGGGAATTTCATTAAAATCGCCTAAAGTTAATTTGTATGGCTTAAAGCCGACATCATGTGGCAAAATGGCGTCTGACGACCGCCATGTTGATTCCTGTTAAAAAAATATAGCCTATAGCACCTTCGAGATTAGTGGCAATCCAACGACACCTTTTTTTTGTCACAATCAATCGGTTCAGCCGTTACGCCTTTGGCGCAACACAAACATACATTCGTCACCCTAATTCTGAAACGTCGTAACCCAACTCAACAAAATTTTACAGGAATAAGAAAAGTTTGAAGCAAATTATATAGCGTAAGCATTATGCGACTAATAAAAAATCGCGGGAATGACCGTTTTATATTTTTTTTTTGGTTGCGAGGATTTAGCAGCATATAGTTATGCATTTTTACTAACCTTTGACGCAAAAATATGAATTTTCATTTTTTTACGACGTTTCAGAACTAGGTTAACGATATATGCATACATACATACATATCACAAGCGAAAAATTTTTTATCCTTCCTTTTGCCGTGCTGCAGTTGGTTTAAAAATATATTTTTTCTGATATCTCTAAATGATAAATAAATTTGGAAAAAAATTACGGCGGAATTTAAAAAGTCCCTGACTGTACAATAAGAAAAACCTTTAATTTTATTTCCTTTTAGTAATGATTCATCAAATAATAGAAATATTATTAACAGCTATTTATGCTGGATCGGTTCACGCCTTTTCAAATTCTGTTATGATTTATCTTCAAGCGCAATTAAAAATTTTGCAACATCATCTGAAAAATTTCACTGGTTACTCAGAAGCCAAGACTTCTAAAAATATTAAAAATGTCGCAAAGGAAACGTTGAAAATATTTTCTATAAAACATTTGAGGCTTATTAGGTTTGTAGTAATTTTTATTATTGATCATTTTAGAATAGTGTCATTTTATAAATATCTGTAGATGAACATATTTTACACTTTAGTTAAATCATTAAATTATAATAACGTCGGTCCAATGCCAAAGTCACGAATGTGCATAATTGATGTTTTGAGAAAAACGCGTTTTAAAGATTGAAGATACATTTTGATAAATAGAGATTTCAAGGAGGGAAAGAGAGAGAGAGCAAAGACTTTCGCACTTTTGGCAATGAATACTATGAATAAAATTGTACATACTGCTGCACATAGGCGAAAATTGCCAAATTTGCACCTTCGTGACTTTGCCATTGGACCGACGATAAGTATTTATTTTACTCCTTACCTCCAAAGTAACTTAAGGCGTTGCTTGCCAGCTGCCCCAACATTGGGGCAACAAATAGAGTTCTTTTGCTGTCTGTTGCTCCAATATTCTTAAGATATTTTTAAAATATAGGGCAAATAAAAGTGGTATGCCATAAAAGAATAAGGGCGAGTGTTTTTTAGCAATAATAGCATTTTGCCAAAAAACTACTACAGAGCAACTTTTATGTTTAAAAATGCACTTTTCTAACCAATTAGAAATAGAATAATAAAAGGTATGGTTTTTAAAAATTAATGACCCAAAATAATTTAGATTGTAAAACTAGGTACTGTGGCGACCCGAATTCCGTCACCTTAAGCCCCTTAGTATTCATGGACTAACTTTTCAGATGATATACAATGTTCTATATGTTGATGATATATTGAATTATTTTTACTTGTAATGAAATTTCTAATTCCGTCATAGTGCTTACCTGAACTCCGACATAGTTTTGACCTGAATTCCGTCATATGATAAAATGGATGATTAAAAGTAACTATAGCAAATACAACTAACTTTTATTGTAGTAATTAACGTTGCTTACAACTATTTATCAAATATTTTTAAGAAGATCGCAGTACGCAGACAAAAAAATATATAATTTTTAGTTTTTCATGCATACCGTTAGACGTGAAAGCCTAATGGGTTCGCCAATAAAATATTTTTATTACCACTTCAAATGAGTTGTTTAAAAATCAAAAAAAAAACTACCAACTTTTGTGGTAGTATATGTCTGTGTGTCAGTATAACTGTTCCAGGGTTATCTGTCAGTCTATCTGTCTGACTGTAACATAACTAAAAATTCGCTTAACCTATAACTATGGTATTCGAAATGATAATTATTAGTTTATAGTGGGGTGGAGCCTTGTAAGGTATTTATTTCTTACAGTAAACAGAATATTTTGAGCAAAAATTCTGGATAGGTATGTATTTTTCGTAAGATATGAAAAGGGGACAGCCTCCTTCATAATTCAGCAAACGTGTAAATCACAACCTGAAAGCCGTCATTGTCGTAACCTGAATTCCGACACCCAAATTTACCACAGATTTTAAATGAGTAGAGTTAAAAAAACATACGACGGAATTTGAAATTTAAAAAATTTAATTTATTGTAGGTTTTATCATCTTACATTTTTTGTCTTTAGATGGTTGTTAATATGGAAAAAACTGAACTAAAAATATTGTTGCCCACCAGAACTTCGTCACCCTTATTTTTTGCAAAAATAAAATAATCGGAAAGCCGTCATAGCCCCACAGCCTGAATTCCGACACCTTGAATTTAAAACATTATCAGAGAAAAGAGCTCAAAAAGCCTGTGAGGGAATTTGGGATTTAGAAAATATGATCGAATCTGATTCTGATTTAGATGTATTTTTCGCTTTTTGATAAATGTAGGTAGGAAGAAAACTAATTTGAATAAACAATGTTTTTGTTGGGAATTCCCACTCCTGTCGGATTTTTTTGAAATTTCATTGTAGGATAAGCTTAATAATTTAAAACATTTCTAAAAAGTGACGGAATTCAGGTGAGTGACGAAATTCGGGTTGAGTACGGTATCTTGTATAAATCGGACTACCCCAGGTTTTTTTCGAAAAAATAATTTTAAGTTACCCATTTTTTTATTGGCATAATTCTTCCTGCAATGAATTTTAGACACAATCTAGGGGCCTAGAATTAATTGTAGCGTTATTAAAATGGATTAAAAATGCTTTTTTGTCGCAGAGCTTTCACCGAAAAATTTTATATTTTGTTTGCAATTTTTTTCGATCCTTTGTCAACATTATTGCAAAATAAATGAATCTATGACGGATCTGACACTTTCTAGCTAGCCTATTATCCCACTTCAAGTAAAGCCATGATAATATTTTAGCTTTGAAAATAATTTTTTGTAAATATCTCAGAAACTAAAGCTCCTATGAAGTTTTTGGTTATAACACGAGTTATTGAGCAAAATATAGTCTACTATATTCCGAAATTGATACGTGCTCCGTTAAAATGTTAGCATTTTTTAAAGTTTTTAATTGTCAAAAAACTGTCATTAGCATTAATGGATTTTGACCAAAATCTAATCAGCTCGTAAAAGTGTCCAACGCTATTTCACCTGAAAATTTTATAAAAATCGGTTCGGTTCACAGAAGTAGAGTATATATGAGGGTTCTGGCTCACTTTTTCTATGTAAATCCCCATAAGACGAAAACGTGGTAATTTTTTAGATGTCACAGAATATTTCATTCGAGGCAGTAATTTCCCCATGTATCTTTTTTGTACTACCCATTCACCTTCTATAAATTTTTGCCCATCAGCTGACCCTTTAGGTCTTGCTGATCATCTTGTACATCGAGCAGACCTGTAACTTGCTATATTGTGCTTGTTGCAGGACTGTAGTTAACTTACCTAAAGGGTGGGTTACTTGAAAGCGATTATAATGCTTTAACGAATTTCTTTCAGTTTAAATCCGTTAATTTTCTCCAAAATGTTTGAATAGATGGTTCGTTTTTTTTATTTGTAGTATTTCATACTTGGACTAGGTTCATAGTAAACAACGAATACAACTAAATATATAATCTTATTCATAGCATAGAGAAATATATTATATTCTTTTATGATCATAGTTATCATAGATGCTAATGCTTATTGTTAGCTCCCGTTAAATTTCGCGGTTGTTTTTAAATTTTAAAACCACACAATTGGATGAAGGACAGAGTACATTTTTCGCGCATTTGACATGCGCACCAAGAATCAGAGAGATCCTTTCTACCGCCTCGAGAAAAATGGCGTGTTAATTACTTTCTCCAACTATTACAAATTCCTACACTTGAAAGTGCTCGATTTTGGTGTACTGAAGCATAGAACTGGAAACTTCAGCCCTTCAGCTACGTGGTGCCATCATTAGATCCAATCAGGGGCTCCTGGAACGTGGAGAAATTGGCTGCAAACTGGTGAGTACTTTGTTTCTGATTTCCGTTGTGTGGGTACCAGCAATTAACCTATGGAACTTTAATTATTTCGTGATTTCGTATCAATTAATTTATGTTTGTTCCCGCTTTCATTTAATAAAATATATACGGTCCATTGCAGTTATCGTTTTTCTAACTGCGGGCAATACAAAAATTGTTCCTCCGAACCGAATAAGTAAATTAAATCCATTCGACGGTATTTTAGGGCAGCCATTTTCGCATTTTCTCCGCGACCACACGGCCTTGAATTTTGCCAATCGTATTGAACCGTAGATTTTCGTTCGACCTTCGGTTTTTCGGCGCAATTCACCTGTTTTCGGTCGCAGGGTCTACCGCGTGGTCATTTCAGTAAACAAAATCGAGGATCAATCAAAACAAACAAACAACATTTCTGTGATTAGATTTGTTCCATGCCATTTCGATATTTAAACCAATTTTCATCAATTGCGATAAATTAGTGCATATTTTCGACAATTCGTCATTTTTCTATTTCAGAAGCACTAATTTAGCGTTAATTGTATATTTACCGACAATTTCGTCATTTCAAAGGTAAAATCATGTCTATCAAAAAAGCCGTGCAAAAACGCAAGGGTTTTTTATCTGCGATTACCGAGTGTTATGTGTTTTCACAAACCGCGGCAACGGACGCATAAGCGAGAAACGTGTTTCAAGTGAGGTATTCCGATTTGGATAAAACCTTCGATAAATGCATGTTGGGACATAATGATGTCATTATGCTGATAGACGACTCGGACGACGAGGAGTTTAAAACGCAAGATGCGATCCTTTCAGAAGCTCGTAAATATTTTTATGCGTGTAAGGGGGTTTACTCTGAAATATTTCCGGTTGAGGCCCCATCCTTTTCGGGATCATATGTTCGTCAAAACGAATCTGAAATTCCAAAACTCAAAGAGTTAGGTATTCCTATATTTCGAGGTGATAAAAAATTATGGCCAAGCTTTTTCGATCTTTTTGATAACATTATAGATCAAAATCAAAGTCTAAGTAACGTCCGAAAACTTCAATATTTATTTTCATATCTCGAGGATGAGCCTTTAAAATTGATATCAGGGATTAGGTTATCTGATCAAAATTATAAAATTGCTTACGACAAATTAGTCAATAGATATCAAAATAAGCGAGACCTCGCAAATAATGCTTTAAGCACAATTATGAACTCTACATTAAAAAACGAGTCAGCTAAAGAATTGCGTAATTTAATTGACACCTTTTCAGAATCCCTAGAAATTTTCAAATCACTTAGCTTTGACGTTGACAGTTGGGACTTTATTATTTTTTTCATTCTGTTAGAAAAATTGGATATTCCGACGCGTTTAAATTTCGAAATGACTCACGCCAATACTAATGCCGAAATTCCCACTTTTCAGTCACTTTTTCAATTTCTAGAAAAAAGATGTAAAGTTTTGGAATCACTTCCTCAATCAACAGCACCCAAAAAGGTGCCTACCTATCAAAAATCAAATTCTATGCAAAATCAGTATGGGCAAAAGCCTACCTATCAAAAATCAAATTCTATGCCAAATCAGTTTGGGCAAAAGCCTACCTATAAATCATCCAATTCGCCTTTTATAGGACTGGCTGGCACCTCAACTAATTCAAGTACGGGAATAAAATGTTTCCGGTTTAATCAAGGTCACGTGCTTTCGAAATGTCAAACATTTCTTGACCTCTCGCCTATCGATCGCTTATCCTTCGTCAAGCAGAAAAAATTATGTCTAGCATGTTTTCATCCCTCGCATGGGGTAGACACGTGCAAATCAAAATATTCTTGCAGGACTTGCAATAGTAAAAGGCACCACACTTTAACTCATATCTTAGAAACTAATAAAGAGTCTGGAAGCCAAGATACTAGTCCTGTCATTCACACACCACCTGTCAATAATCATCATGTGTCATTAAATACCTCTGGACCTTCAGGTACCTTTCTTTTATGCACCGCCATAATAGACGTTATGGACGGTTGCGGAAATTTTCAACCTGTAAGGGCACTGCTTGATTCTGGATCACAGACAGGATTCATCAGTGAAAAGTGTATTCAGCGTCTTAACCTTCCTAGGCGAAGTTACACCACTGAAATATTCGGATTAAATCAAATGTCTTCTTTTACTTCCAAAGGGCTCGTTCAATGTCACATTAAGCCACAAGGACAGGTCACTCCTTTACTTAATTTCGAAGCAATTGTTGTTCCACAACTAGGTTCCAATATGCTTACATTCACTTTGAACGATAATTAGTGGAAACACTTGGAAAACCTTAAACTTGCCGACCCATCTTATTTCAAATCTAGACCTGTGGACCTAGTTATTGGTTGCGAGCTATTCGCACAGATATTCAAGGAGGGCAGGGTTCTTGCACAAATAGGGCAACCTTCAGCCCTTGAAACCGTCTTTGGCTGGGTCGTCATGGGAAAAGTGGACGAAGTAGGTAGTCTTACGGAACGAACCAGTTGTTTTTTAACGAGTCATGGAGGTCATTACCTCTAGGTTTTGGGAAATCGAACATTTGCCTAAAAAACAAATCTTATCAAAGGAAGAAAAACAAGCGGAATCAATTTTTACTGCGAGTGTCGTACGACAACCGAGCGGTAGATTCATAATAGATCTTCCGTTTAAAGATAAAATAAACCCTGACCTAGGAAATACTTATCCGCAAGCTTATCGTAGATTTTTACTTCTAGAAAATAGATTACTCAAAAATCCTGATCTGTACACTGCCTATTCAAGTTTCATGCAAGACTATATCGATTCTAATCACATGAGTCTAGTTCTATCTAGTCAACCAAAAGTCGACGTATCATGTTTTTTGGCACATCATTGCGTACTAAAGCCGGAAAGCTTAAGTACCAAATTAAGGGTAGTCTGGGATTCTTCGGCAGTCACCCCAAAGAATATTAGTCTCAATGACACGTTGTTATCTGGACCGAAACTTCAAAAGGATATTGCTTCTTTACTCCTTACGTTTCGTCTTAATCCTATTGCCTACATTGCTGATATCAAACAGATGTTCCGTTAAGTCTTTATCAATCCTTATCACCGTCCTTATCAAAGGATATTGTGGAGGTTTTCTCCACAGGACCCACTTTCAGTGTGGGAACTTTCTACTGTCACTTTTGGCATGGCATGCTCACCTTTTCTAGCCATGCGTACATTAAATGAGCTGGCAGAGAGAGAAAAGGAACGTTTTCCTATGGCTAGTACTGTTCTAAAAACGTCAATTTACATCGACGATATCTTGGGAACTAGCCCTTCGCTTTCTAAAGCCCTTTCCCTTTAGACGGAACTCAATGATTTGTTGAAGTCAGGAGGATTTGAACTTAAAAAATGGGCAAGCAATTGTCCTGAGTTATTGGCAACATTGCCAGAATCCGATCGTCAAATGCCTCTCTCTTTTGACAAGGATGAACCACACTTTATCAAAGTTTTTTCCTTCAGTGGCATCCAAAAAACGACATTTTTTCCTATCAATGCCGAATGAAGGACAAACCCCCAACTAAACGTTCTATTTTATCTATCATAGGAACAATCTTCGATCCCTTAGGTTTTCTTTGTCCCTTGTTGCTACAAGCAAAATTTATTTTGCAACAGTTGTGGATATCGAAAATAGGCTGGGACGAAGGACCAGATTCTTTTATCATCGACTCTTGGAACAAAATTCGTTCTGAATTCCCGCTTCTTTCCAATTTTCAATTACCCGGACAAATCAAACTGTCAAAAACCAATACCTGTCAATTCATCAGCTTCTATGACGCTTCAATTCGAGGCTACGCAGGCGTCGTATATTTTCGTATAGAAGAGGAAAACAATATATCTGTTTCTCTGATATCTGCAAAATCTAGGGTCGCGCCTATAAAGTCACAAACTTTGGCTAGGCTAGAACTCCTAGGCGCATTTCTTTTAAGCGAATTAATTGACGTCGTTTTATCTAGCTATGAAGGAAAATTAACCTTTACAAATATCGTTACTTTCTGGGATTCGCAAGTCGTATTGCACTGGCTTTCATCCCCTCCTAATCGCTGGCAAACCTTTGTTGGAAATCGAGTCAGTAGAATCCAAGAAATCATTCCCTCAAACTCATGGCGCTACATTCCTTCTGCTTTAAATGCAGCCGATATTGCGTCACGAGGGGCCACCCCTTCACAGCTCATGTCACATGACATGTGGTGGAACGCACCGTCGTTTTGTGGTCTCCCGAAAACGAATGGCCCGATTTTCATAAATCAAAAATGCCGATTGATTTCGGAGATATTAATCTGGAGGAAAAGCCAAAGTTTTGTTGCAATGCGATAATTGACGTTAACTTCTTAGATCAGCTTTTTATCAAATATTCATCTATATCAAAAATTCAACGTATCATTTGTTATGTCCTTCGAATAGTTAACCTTTTTCAAAACCATTCCTATCAAAAACCCACTAATCTACCGGACCAAAAAATTATTTTTGAAAATATTGTTTTTCCTACCACCGGTGAGATGCAAAGTGCGTTATACCTTCTTATCAAACGCGTTCAAGGTTCTTGCTTTTCTGAGCTTTTTTCCGCGTTATCTAAGGATAAACCAATACCGAAACCTTTTCGAAAACTTTCACCTTTTCTTGATGAAAATAATATCATTAGAGTCGGTGGCAGATTACAAAAATCTGACCTTTTGTCTTATTCTGCAAAACACCCCGTCTTACTTTCGAGTAACCATCGTTTAACTACTCTTCTTATCGAGTCCACTCATCGACAATACCTTCATCCTGGGTTTAAAACATTACATAATCTGCTTTTACAGCAATTTTGTATATTATCTGCCAGACGGGCAATTCAAAGAACCATATCCAAGTGCTTGCAATGTTTTAGAATCAACCCTAAACCCTATAGACCGCCCATAATGAGTTCACTTCCCGCTCATCGAATCAATCAACTTAAAGCTTTTTCGAGTGTAGCTATCGACTTTTGTGGAGCTTTCAAATCGTATGTCTGTGTGTTTGTCTGTACGGCCACACATTGCGTGCATTTGGAATTAACCATGGAACTGTCCACCGAACCAATTACTTGATTACGCAAGAAGTGCGTCCACCAGACTTTCTATTCGTTGGCATCTGGGACCCCCTCTCAGTCCACATTTCAATGGCCTGGCAGAAGCGTCAAAAGTTTTAAAACTCACTTTGTTCGAAGTGTCGTCGACCAGAAGTTGTCCATCATGGAAATGTCCACCCTTACATGTCGCATAGAAGCTGTACTTAATAGTCGCCCTTTATCTCCTGCCTCTTCAGACCCACACGATCTTCAACTTCTTACCCCTGGGCATTTTTTGACCCTTGAACCCCTTAATTCAGAAATTCCGGAGTCAGATTTGTCCGAGGTTCCCCTAAATCGGCTCTCGCGATGGCAACTAATCCAAAAACTACATAATGATTTTTGGAAAAGGTATTCTGTAGAGTATTTGCATACGCTACAACAGCGACACAAGTGGGCTGATTCGTTCCCAAATATCAAATTAAATGATTTGGTTATCATATCGAGTGATCACACCCAATCACCTTTGAAATGGCCAGTCGGTCGGGTTCTCGAATTGCATCCCGGCGGAGACGACCAAGTGCGTGTAGCGACGTTACGAACGGCTACCGGTGTTTACAAGCGGCCAGTTGTAAAACTGTGCCTCTTGCCGAATTAAAACTAATTTTAATTTTTCTACCTATTACCGGGTATTACAATAGGTTTTTCTTTATTTTTATTTTTTTTTTGAATTTTTGTTTGTTTGTTTTGCCTTTTTCGTGTTTTCGTTATCTCTAAATAAACTTACGCTACTTATCTGTTTTTCATTCATTTATATTTATCGGTCGATCATTTTTCTTATATCTATATCTGTCCGGCTGATATTCTAAAATTGTGTGTTTTGGAGGGCAGTTATGTTAGCTCCCGCTAAATTTCGCGGTTGTTTTTAAATTTTAAAACCACACAATTGGATGAAGGACAGAGTACATTTTTCGCGCATTTGCCATGCGCACCAAGAATCAGAGAAATCCTTTCTACCGCCTCGAGAAAAATGGCGTGTTAATTACTTTCTCCAACTATTACAAATTTCTACACTTGAAAGTGCTCGATTTTGGTGTACTGAAGCATAGAACTGGAAACTTCAGCCCTTCAGCTACGTGGTGCCATCATTAGATCCAATCAGGGGCCCCTGGAACGTGGAGAAATTGGCTGCAAACTGGTGAGTACTTTGTTTCTGATTTCCATGTGTGGGTACCAGCAATTAACCTATGGAACTTTAATTATTTCGTGATTTCGTATCAATTAATTTATGTTTGTTCGCGCTTTCATTTAATAAAATATATACAGTCCATTGCAGTTATCGTTTTTCTAACTGCGGGCAATACACTTATGACTATCATTATATATATTTATTTTTACATTAACATATTAGGCGTTACTAGACTTATGCTAATTCTACAGGATTTATAATAAATTATATAGGCAAAACCAAGATTAAATTTAGGTTATACTTATATATAGTTTACTATTAAAAATATCTAACCAAACACAATATAAATAAATACACCATTATTAAAATTACAGTTAACCTAAGTCATCACTCAATACTGTAGTGCCCCCACGGTAACATTTCATAAGAGTCCTTTGAAATAGATCTTTTATCATCCAAGGGACTTAGTCCAATTTTTGCGTGTTTTACAGAGTATAGTTTGTGCTTTTCCGATCTTATAAAATTTTGCGTAAACATTTTTTCTTGAAAGTTATTTAGGCAGTCGACATAGTCCTCAAATAATATTTTCGATTTCACAACGTTTTGCTTTACACCCTTGGCTTTCTTAGTCACTTTTTCAGCTGACATATCATTCAATCCTATATTGTTTTTAGTCGATTCTCCATCAAGAGCTTTAAATGCATTCATTTTTGCACTCAACCCAACAAAATGAGTCATGATTTTTCCGTTAGTCTCATCGTTCATCATACTTAACACTTTATTGTTTACCCTTGGTATATCATATATATTGTTTTCAGCATAATCCGAGGTGTCAAAAAAAATAAATATCATAATTTTTTATGTTATAAACTAAACTATCAGTATCTGTGTATGTAACAGTACAATTCTTTCCAAAAGCCGGCACCATGTAGTTATAGTGAAAGTCATATATGGTTGTTTTGGCAATGTCCAAAATACACATACCCACATAAATCGGTTTATTGAAATATATTTCGGTTTTTTGAAGTTCTACGGCAAACAAGTTTTCATTGAATATTGTAATGCTTTTGAATTCAGGTCGAGAAATCAGAGCTTCAGCTCCAAATCGTCCATCCCAATTTTTGATTAACTTAACAATACTATGATTTCTAATATTTCCCATGGTTTTACCAAACACGGCGTTGTTCATTAATTTAAGAAAGTTTTTTTCAAATTCATTTTTAGCATTTTGTCTTAATTAAGTATTTAACTCAATGTAGGGTCTCAGCCATGCAGATTGCTTAAAGCATAAAATTCTAAGAATCTTTTCGAGTTTTATACCAACCTTTAATGCCTGCGTTAGATTTCTATAATGAATTACGTATTCCTTTTTATTACACAATGTAGCCATCAGTTTTATATTTTTGAGTTCTTTTCTTTAGGGGGGCAGCGATGTTCAGGACATAAGGGCAAGTCTGAGAAATAGTCATGTAATTTCACGGGAATGCACAAGTCGACTTCTAGGATGTATCCATTAGTCGAGTCATTTTCGATTTTATTAACATCAAAATTAAGTTTTCATCAGTTTCTAACCAATTAAAGTCGCCAAATGGCAAATACTGACTCATGCTAAACCCATATTGGTTATTAATGTCAAAGTACATCAAAAAAGATGTTTCTTTGGTTGAATCGTAGTTGGGTATATATTTATTATTGGCCTCTACATATCTTTTAGAGCACTGGCTTAACCCTCCTCTAATGCCGCGTTCTATAAAAGTTACCATATTATAGTCGGTCAAAAGCTCTAATTTTTGTTGCGTGCAATACAGCATGCAATCCCACGTATAACCAGGAAGCGTATAATAGTTAGCAGGATCCAGACCATACGTTTTATGACAGTTCTCTCTAAATTTCTGAAATACCTGCATTAAAAGTATTATGTCAACTTTCATGTAGAGTTTTACAACCAAAGCTTCTCCATACATTTTGGGCATGATCATAATCAGCAGGAGATATTTCTCTACTTTCGAGCGTGTTAAAGAAATTAAGTTGCTCAGGCAAAGATGTGTCTCTTAATTTTTCCCAACTACTCATATAGTCATAGCAAAAGACTCCTATTTTTAAAATAAGTTTGTATTGTTCGTCAGACAAGTTTTGAAATTCATTTTTAACCAGTGGGTACTCCTGAAGATATGAAGCTAGCTTTTCCAAGCTACTGGCCATGAAACGGAACGAATCAATAAATCTAAATTCGATTAAATTTTCATTAATTTTTTTGGTAAATGCTATATATTTTTCTATGTTAATTGGTAGCAAATTTATTGATCCGTCCAAATTGGCGATGTTTTCAGTTATCAAATGTCCATCATAGCAGCTAAGATTGTGGAATACTACAGGGACAGTATGACTATCCCGAAAGTTCAGATTACAGCTTTCATGGGCTGGACCACGATACTCCGATGTAAGATGACTATAATCGCGTATTTTCTTTTCACCAACTGAAAAGTCCTGTTCACAAATATGAAATTTTTTGGCATTCTTAAAGTCAATTTTTTGCCTTTTACTTAAATGCTCAAGGGATAAATTACAGAGAAATACAGTTTCCAAGTTTTCAGCAAGATCCAGTAATTGTTTACTAAACCATTCCATACAGTCAGGCCCCGTATAAGATTTATAAAATGATAAAGAATCATCGTAGGCACATTTTACATAATATCCTACCGAACAAGGCACATGACTTTGATATTTTTGGGTTCTTTTACCACCATTTTCTGCATCAGGAAGCAGTAAGCACTCAATATCCGGATAAATAATGAACGATGCAAATTGTTTATTTTTAAAGTTTTTAAATTCAACAACTTTTTTTTAGTTACTTGGTAATTTCGGAACCACGACACTGCCAATCATTTTGCAATCTTTGATATGCTGAATGAGTCCAGCTTGAGAATAGAAGAAGTGCAGGCATCTGTAGCAAACATATTTTGCTTTTTTGCTGATTTGATTACTAAGTAGCCTTGAAAGATTTTTTATCCAAACAAAGTGGTAAGTTGGTGGAGAAAGATCGTTAATCTCTTCGTTATCCAAATAATAATTATTTTGTATCATTAACAAATTAACATTCTTCAGAAATGTACACAGGCAGTACTTTAAAACTGTCTTTATGAAGTTTTTGCAGGCGATACACGTTTATGGAGATATTATTTTGCTTTTCGAATCGGGCAACTTGGTTTAAAGTCATTGGAAATTTTATTCCTTTTAAATTTAACACTTCTTGAGGATGCGGGTAGGATGAGATTCTATTAGAGTTTTTTTCGATAGGGAACATTGCTGATACAACAGCCCAGCCAAAACAGAAATTGTCGTCATTCTATACGTTCACACATGCATGTTTTTTGGAAATACATTTGGGTATTTCCAAATGGCACCCTGCCCTAATGGGATGATATTTATTAACTCCTATTATAAGATTATCTATTTTTGTAAGTGACCATCCAGATTGGTTTTGCTCAAATTCTTCCAAGTCAGTCAAAAGCAAATTTTTAACATTTTTCTCAAACCAGTTTTTTAAATTTGTGTTACGGTCAATAATCGCATTAGCGGTATTAAAGTGTTTTGTCTCATTTCCAATTTGTCCTTGTTTTGGTATTTGAAAATCTATACTTAAAATAGTGTAAACTTTTAACATATCCTCTTTTTTAAATGTATTTTCTATTCTTCGTTTAAATAAACTAAAACAATCCTCTAAAAATTGTTTGGGATCCTTATGTTGTAAATTTGTAATCACTGCACTTCTAACTCAGCTTTCGAAAGCTGATTTTAGGTCTTCCCATTGTACGCGATGTTTGGCTGTTTCCTTGGTGCCAATCGCACCACCAAACTTAAGGCTTTTTTGTTTTAAAATGTGCTTGCACTGTTTAACTTGTCCCAGGCACGCCGTCAAATGAGATTTTTCAGCAACTGAAGAGGCTTTTTTTAAAGCAATGCTTATTTGTCTACTGGCCAAAGCACAATCTTTTAGAATTTTTAAAATTGAAACATTTTGATCCATATTTTCTACCATACCAAACTGACACATAATTTTATAAACCAATTTTGTTGCAAAACTCATTTTATTTTTTTGAGTAGCACCAACTTCACTAAAACACTGTGCTGATAGACCTCAATAATGCATTTTCCGTGAAAAGTTATACCTAACTGACTGCAGTTCAACACGCTCCGCCCTTTTATTAGTGCTTTTTAGATACACGTTAAGACTTGTCGAAAACAGGTTTATACTTGTTAGAAATAGGTTGCAGCTGTTTTAGCCCAATACATTTACCGCAAAGTTGTTAGTAAATCATGCAAACTTTAGTACCAACAATCAAAAAATATACGTTTTTTTGTTAATTAGCAGGCATAGTACAAGTTTCCATCAATTTTTATTAGTTTTGTTTGCTTCCTTTAGATATTTTCTACATGAGCTTAAAAAGGAGGCCCACCTTGAGTAGTAATACTCTTACCTTCGGGTACATACTTTTAGCCCTTTGAGTACCATCTTTCCAACCTTTGAGTATCAACTTTCCACCCATCGAGTATCAACTTTATTCTCTTTGAGTACCAATCAATCGAACCGAACCCCCTTCGAGACTCTACTTTGCCCCCTGCGGATACCAACTTTCCACCCTTTGAGTAGCAACTTTTATTCCTTCGAGTACCTACTTTACCCCCTTCGAGTACCAACTTCGTCTTCTTCGGTTACCAACTTTCCCACCTCCGCGTCTCAACTTCCCCCCCCCCCTTCGAGTCTCAACTTTTCACCAATCTTGTGTCAAGTTTCTTCTCTTCGAGGCACAACTTTTCCTTCTTCGAGTATCGACTTTCCCTTTTTTAGTACAAACCTCGTCTTCTTCGGGTATCAACTTTCCCCCCTTCCAGTCTTAACTTTTCACCAATCGTGTGTCAAGTTTCTCCTCTTGGAGGCACAACTTTTCCTTCTTCGAGTATCGGCTTTTCCTTTTTTGAGTACCCAACAATTTTCTTCCCTTCAAGTATTAACTTCCCACGTCGAGTCTTAAGTTTCCCCCCTTTGAGTATCAACTTTCCACCCTTTGAGTTCCAACTTTTTCTTCTTCGAGTATCAACTTTCCCCCCTTCGAGTCATAACTTTCATGCCTTCGTGTGCTAACTCTCTCTGTTTCTTTCTATCATATATATTTTTTATTTTTCGCATGTAAACATCTTTTACTAATGTTTATTTTATTTACTATTGGGGTTCTTGGAAAGGACAATCATACAATTTTGAGAATATATTTTGTTAGCCAAACTTTACTTGATTATATTATTTACTGTTAAGCTCTAACTTAAACTGATTCAGTCTTCTATTTTTATTTAATTTTGCATATTTTTTAAATACATCATAAATAATGTGCTGATTTTTCTTTACGCATAGCTATCAATTTTGTGTATTACTTTACAGTTTGTTTAACTTTTGAGGATTTTAAACAGTACTAGGCGAATAAATCGGTAGCCTGTAATAATAAATAATCAATGGCTAAGATCAATCGACAAGTGACATGAGCAGCGACCGGTGTCATTTTTAAAAATGTTGTGTTATTTTTATTTAAGTTTAACCATCCTACTTTAAAAAATTTTGTGATTTTTTGATGTTTTTTAGTAATAGACGATATATTAGTACTCAACCAGTAACAGATGACGAAACGACCAGTGATTTTTGGGTTAAAATACCCTGAATAATTTTTTCACTAGTTTTTAAACATTTTTAGTAACTAACAAGTAATAACGTCATACGAGGCCTTGCAGAAGTGACATATTTGTTAGATGTTTCAATTCTTTGTAAAATCTTTATTATAATGCGTTTTACGATTGATTTAATTTTTACTATTTTGTCGATAATTTAATACTTTTTTCATTATACATTTTTAAAGAATGTTTTCTGCTTTGCGTTACTATATTTCAATATTTGACTAAAAAATAGTTCCCTCCTTATTATATTTTTACAGGTTTACAATTTACCAAACTTGATACGGCAACTTAGTCAATATTTTAGAATTTAGAATGATATTATTGATCCATTTGTGCAGAACAAATAATCGGTTCTAAGCCTATAGAATCTTTTTAGCATACAAACGTTAAAATATTTTTTTAGTTAACGGCTTGATAGTCCTTAGCGTAGCCCTCTAATTTTTCTTTATCAAATCACCTAAAACTTAAAAACTAAAATATTTTTGTTTTATATTTCATTAATTTATTTAATTTATTGGGTAGTATGTAAGTACGTTATGGTCTATCTAACCAGTAATATATTACGGTTTTTCTTGCGCCTGCGCACTCACTAATATTTTTTTAAGTCACGATCGTTATAAGTATTTTTTGTATGTATTTTTCGTGGATTCCCAAGTATATAAAATATACATACAATTATGATGATTACTGATAGAAACGAGAGCCAGAATGATCAATGAGTTGCATGTTTGATGTTTCCGCGATCTAGATTTTTTTTTATACTGAGCGTTATCTTTGACACGTGTTTTTGCGTTTTATCAAAGTAACTGCCAATTCTACAAAAAGTTTACAAGATACAAAAGATATGTAATAACAAGTTGTGCATCCATCCATATGTAGGTCACATTTTTACCACAAGTTGTATGATATTTACAAGAAAGTAGAGGTAGCACATTCGGTAACGCAATTTTGCCATGACAAAGGAATGCTGATGCTAGGCACAAGAAATCGGATTTAGATAACGTCGATAATTATTATTACCATTATAATTAGCATTTATGTCACAAGAAATATTTAATATTAAGCATACCCATGTAATGTATGTTTATAATTTTAAATACACATAAATCATGCCAAAAATAAGAAATCATTGGTATTGTTACGGGTTCACAACGACAAATTAAAACTCGCAATTGTTGAAAACGATACGTCAATTTATTTCGACAAATTATGTACAAAAACACGCACTTAAACTTAGTAATAACTTGCTAATAATTCACTACTATAATCGGTCTATTAACTTCGTGTTAATCTCACGACCACTACAGCACGTTATCTGTGACTGACTCCTGGTGCGCGACCCCGGCCCTATATATAGGATCGTCCATCTCTCTCGAACTTTCCGGCAGCCTTCGACGTCCGGAAAGGTCCCGCACTACCGCGACCGCAAGCCACAGACAACGCAACTAAAACCTAGACTAAGAATACAACCTTAAGATAAATCGACCTAATACTACACTAAACCTAAATAAATTCCAATTATAAAATTTAAATAACTTAAATTTGTAACACTATCCTCCTCTTCAGGTTTGATCGTCTCGATCAACATTTCCCAGGTAAGGTTTTAGTCTGTCTAGATGAACAACTTTCATCTTGGACTTCGGGCTTCTCTTGATTCGGTAGACTACATCATTAATTCTCTTAACAACTTTATAAGGCCCTTCCCATGGTGGTGTCAACTTAGGTGATCTTCCTTTCTTGCGTTGAGGATTGTATAGCCAGACTTGATCATTCTCTTTGAACCCTGAAGAGTTTGCTTTCAGGTCATATCTCGCTTTCATGCGGTCACTGGCTATTTCTATTCGCTCTCTAACCACTTCATGGATATCGTGCAGCTTTTGCCTTAAACGTTCGACATAGTCATTAACCTCTAAGTGTGCTTCTTCAGGTGAACCAAACATGATATCACATGGTAAACGCAGTTCTCTACCAAACAGGATACTAGATGGAGTAGCTCCTGTCGTATTGTGAATGGCAGTTCTATAGGCCATCAAAAACAATGGAATATATTGGTCCCAATCTGTTTGGTGCTCATCAACAACTTTGCAAAGATGTTCCTCTATTGTTTTATTAAATCTTTCAACCATGCCATCTGACTGCGGATGCAAAGCAGTAGTCCGTGTTTTATGTATTCCTAAAAGGTCACAGAAATTCTGGAAGAGCTTTGATTCAAAGTTTCTTCCTTGATCTGAATGTAGTTCCAAAGGAATGCCAAATCGGCTGAAAACATCATTTACCAGAACTTCTGCAACTGTAGCGGCCTCTTGGTTAGGCAAAGCAAAAACTTCTGGCTATTTGCTAAAATAATCCATGACAACAAGGATGTATTTGTTGCCCTTTTTAGTTTCTGGAAATGGTCCGGCCACATCAATAGCAATGCGTTCGAATGGCAGACCTATGTTATATTGTTTCATTTGACCTCTGGACCTTGTTTTGGGACCTTGGCTGGCTGCACAAGTCGAACATCGGCGGCACCAGTTTTTCACATCTTGAAAGTAATTGACCCAATAAAATCGGTTTCGAATTTTGTCCATGGTTTTATTTATGCCTAGGTGCGCGCCTGATTTTCCACCATGGCATTCGGCCATTATATTGTCTACCATGCTCCTAGGAACCACTACTTGATTAATCACAGTAAGGCCATCGGCACTTTCCCAGGCACGTTTAAGGATGTTTTCTTCTACTATCAGTGAATCCCATTGTGCCCACAGTGATTTGAATATCACCCCTTGGTTTGCGATATCTTGCCATGATGGTCGTGGCTTGTTCTCTTCTTTCAATCGCAAGATAGGTCCTACATCTTTGTCGTTAAGTTGTGTGGTTCTAATCGAAGCCGACATCCATTCTTCATCTGGTTCTAACTTTATCTGGCGCACGTAGGTAATTCCTTCTTTCTGGTCAATTTTCCTGCAATGTTTACAATCCTCAGGGCAAGGTCTTCTGGACAATGCATCTGCATTATTATGCACCCTTCCCGCTCGGTGCTTAATTTGATAATGGTATTGTTGTAGCTTTTCTATCCATCTCGCGACTTGCCCCTCAGGTTGTTTCATTTTCATGAGCCACTGTAACGCAGCATGATCCGTTCTAATCAGAAACTCTTGTCCGTAGAGATATTTGTGAAAGTGATCTACGGATTTAACTATGGCTAGGAGCTCCTTTCTAGTAACACAATAATTTATCTCTGGTTTGGATAGCTTCTTGCTGAAAAATTCGATGACCCGTTCTTCTCCATCTTGTACTTGGGAGAGTACTGCTCCTATGCCATCGTTGCTCGCATCAGTATCTAATATGAATTTTCCTTTTGGAATGGGATATGCAAGAATCGGACTAGAACATAATGCTGCTTTTAGTCTTCTAAATGCTTGGTCACATTCGGTATTCCATTTGTAAGAAGCTTTATCTTCTGTAAGTCTATGTAATGGAGACGCTATTTTGGCGAATCCTTCTACAAATCGTCTGTAGTATGTACACAGACCCAAAAAGCTTCTCAATTCATGTTTGTCACGAGGTTGAGGCCATTCTTTTATTGCTTGTAACTTCTTTTCGTCGGTATGGATGCCTTCTCGGGAAACGACGTGACCCAGGAACTCAACTTTTTCTTGGAACAGAAAACATTTCTTTGAGTTCAATTTAAGATTTGCGTTCCTGATTCTTGAGAATAATTCTCGTAAATTATCTAGATGTTCTTGAAATGATTTCCCCATTACTATGACATCATCCAAATAGACTAGGCAGGTTTTCCAAGTAAGGCCTCGTAGAACGACTTCCATTAGTCTTTCAAATGTAGCTGGGGCATTGCACAGGCCAAATGGCATCACATTAAACTGATAAAGTCCACTTCCAGCAGAGAATGCAGTCTTCTCTTTATCTCTTTCAAAGATTCCTACTTGCCAATACACACTTTTCAGGTCAAGAGTAGAAAACCAATATGATCCTGCCAACGTTGTTAATGTGTCGTCTATTCTTGGCAGTGGGTAACTATCTTTCTTGGTCACATCGTTAAGTTTCCTGTAGTCGACACAAAATCTAGTACTTCCATCCTTTTTAGTGACCAACACCACAGGAGATGACCAAGGACTTGATGACTCTTCAATAACACCGTCGCTGAGCATTTTATTAATGAGATTGTGAACTTCTTCTTGCTTGGCCATTGGTAGTCTTCTTGGGGGTTGTCTTATCGGTTGGGCATCGCCAGTGTTGATAGCATGTTGAATAAGGTTTGTGCGTCCCGAACTACTCCTAGTTTCGAAGATATTACTTTGTTCTTCTATAAACTCTCTCGCTTTACTATATTCTTCTGGAGTGAGATGTTGCCAAGTTGACTCAAATTGCTGAAATACCTCCATTGGTAACTTGCTTGTATACTCGGAAGTTGGCTCTTCACATCTTGTTACTTTCTGTACTGGTTCAAATAATGCTACCACCTCTCCCTTATTAATTTTGACACTATTTGGGAAAATATTGGCGACTCTAATCGGGATGTCTTTATCGGTTTTAACTAGTGATTTTGCAACGAGGTAGGTGTTGGGTGTGTTTTGTTGGCTTATGAGTCCGACGCAGCTTGATGTTTTAATTTCTAGCCTCCCAAAAATTATGGTCTCACTGTTACCGACTAGTCTTGTTGTGCATACTGCCACGACCTTTATTGGTTCTTTATTGAAGTGACTATTTGACAAAAAGAACTCTTCGTTCCCAAATCTTAGGGTATTAAGTTTATTATCAAACGCAAATCCATGTTTACTTATCAGGTCCATTCCCAAAATAAATTCGTCTTCTATGTCTGCAACTAATACCGAGTGGCGAATCTTCAACCTCCCCAGCTGTAGGTCTATGTCTGTCTGCCCCAACACGTCGGCGGATTCTCCAGTCACAGTCTTAAGTGTTATTTTCTTTTCTGTTGGTCGAATTTTATATCTCGTTGCAATTTTGAACTTAAGCAATGATATGGCAGCACCAGTGTCTACTGTTATATTAACTTTTCTTCCATTAATAAGTCCGTCGATGTTAAGACTGTCAGCATTATGTTTTAAGCTCTTGATAGAGTAAATTTTGGGGGCTAAATTCTCATTAGCCAACACCCGCCCCTCTGCGTTGACTAGTTTTAGTTTTTCCTGATCTCTTCTTCGGTACTCTGTCCCACTAGATGGTGAGCGAGACCTCATTTGGACACGACAATCGCGTGCGTTGAATATGCCCTGTACGTCCGCATCTGAAACACTTTACATTTGGAGGGGATCGTCTGCTTTCTTTCAAAGAATCAATCTTCTCTATTAGTGATTGAAACAGTTGGTTTAGCGTTTTTGAGTTGACCTCATGTTCATTGCTCATTTCTTCTCCCTCCTGAATTGAAACAGCTCTTACTTTTGGCCTGGACATATTATTTGATGATTCAATTTCAAGGGCTCGAATCAACACTTCACTGCTGTTATGGAAGCGTTCTCGACGAAGTAACTTTGCTAAGTCCGTGTCTCGTAATCCGTTAATAAAGCGATCTACCGTGAAGGGATCTCTGTAATTTTCTGGCATGTCTGGGTAAGCTAAATACATCAGCCTCCAGATATCTGCTTCATACTCTTGCAATGATTCTCCTGGTCTTTGTTGACGAATATTTAATTCTTACCAATGTAAATTTCGCAAGTGTTCGTCTCCATACCTTCTTTGTAACGCTGCCACTAAAGCATTATAATTCTGTTTTTGTTCGACTGGAATGGACCGTAAAAGTCCCAGAGCAGGTTCTCGTAGAGCTACTAACAAAGCTCTAGCTTTTTCTTCATCATCCCAACCATATGCAGCAGCGGCAGCTTCAAACTGTTGTTTGTAAGTAGACCAGGAAGACGTACCATCAAAATTTGGAGGCTTAATGTTTTGGTTGGAATTTACAACACATCCTTGAGCTTTTATTTTGTTGTGTTCTTTCTGAAGCTGTATAAACTGTTTTGACATGTCCTGGAATTTTTCTTCTATGGTTTGAAAAACTTCTTACCTAACATTCTGTAGTTTGTTCTCCACTTTTTCTTCAACATTTTGTACCTTTTCCTCAACATTTTGTACCTTTTCTTCTACATTCTGCAATTTATTTTGTACCTTTTGTTCCACACTATGCATTCTTTGAGTTATTTCTTCCTTAAGATCTTCGGTTGCACTCTTGAACTCTTCTCTCAGCTGTTCGGAGTTGCTCTTTATTTGATCGAAGTTTTCTTGAATGCCATCTAATCTTTGCTCAAATTTCTGTTTCATATCGTTCTGGTTTTGTTCGATGGTCTGTCTCATATCATTCTGATTTTGTTCAATAGTGTGTTTCATGTCGTCCATGGTGTGTTTCATATCGCCCTGGTTTTGAGCCATTTGAGCTGCTAGAGCCTGCATCATTTTAGTTAGATCTTCCATCTTTGCCGATCCTTGTCTAGTAAGCATCAACTTCCTGATAAATCACTTAAAACGTCTATTTTAGGGCTATAAAGCGAATGTCGAAGTCGGTTTTTCAATATCTCTTCCAATTCTTAAATAGAACCTAATGGAATGTTCTGGAATATACTGGTAAATGCTACTCTTTCTGCTACTAGGCAAATGTAGAAGTCACTTTTTGATTATCTCTTTTGGTTCTCGAATAGACCGTCGTAAAATGTTATGGAATATTCTAGAAATAATTTCTAATTCTTACTTTTAAAATAACTAAGCTACTGTCGAAGTCGGTATTTGTATATCTCTTCTAGTTTTTGAATAGAACGTCGTAGAATGTTATGGAATCTTCTAGAAATTCTTACTTTTGAAATAACTAAACTAATGTCGAAATCGGTATTTGTATATCTCTTCTAGTTTTTGAATAGAACGTCGTAGAATGTAATGGAATCTTCTAGAAATTCTTTTTAGTTCTTACTTTTGAAATTACTAAGCTAATGTCGAAGTCTCTTTTTGGATATTTCTTCTGGTTTTCGAATAGAGCGTCGTAGAAAGTGATGGAATGTTCTAGAAATTCTTTCTGATTCTTACTTTTAAAATTACTAATCTAATGTCGAAGTCGGTATTTGTATATCTCTTCTAGTTTTTGAATAGAACGTCGTAGAATGTTATAGAATATTCTAGAAAATCTCTCTAATTATCAATTTTTGGACTGTAAAGTTAATGTCGAAGTCGGTTCTTAAATATCTCTTTTAGTTTTTGAATAAAACAATATCGAACTTCTTCGAATATTCTGGAAAAATCACTTACTGTTTTTCTGTCCAATTGTCCTATTCGGTGGTAATATGTAAGGATAGTATTTGCACTATTTATTTCTTTTAATCTCACTTCTGACACCAATTGTTACGGGTTCACAACGACAAATTAAAACTCGTAATTGTTGAAAACGATACGTCAATTTATTTCGACAAATTATGTACAAAAACACGCACTTAAACTTAGTAATAACTTGCTAATAATTCACTACTATAATCGGTCTATTAACTTCGTGTTAATCTCACGACCACTACAGCACGTTATCTGTGACTGACTCCTGGTGCGCGACCCCGGCTCTATATATAGGATCGTCCATCTCTCTCGAACTTTCCGGCAGCCTTCGACGTCCGGAAAGTTCCCGCACTACCGCGACCGCAAGCCACAGACAACGCAACTAAAACCTAGACTAAGAATACAACCTTAAGATAAATCGACCTAATACTACACTAAACCTAAATAAATTCCAATTATAAAATTTAAATAACTTAAATTTGTAACAGTATTTTAGGCAATGATGAGACACTGTGCAAGTTGTGCTTGACAACTACACTTGCTTAACTCGGCTTGGTTAAGCAGCGGGATTAAAGTAAAAGTTTACTGCCAGGGAGCAGCCTCACTCCCTGCAATGACCAAGAAGGCTTATGGTACAGTAAACTTAAGTAGTTATAATGAGAACAACTATCAAATGTTAAATCTCCTTTATTGAGATAAATCCTCTCTTTTTATATTCAAAAATTGATATGGTTCGTGATAAATTATAAAATATAAAATTCCATATAATGTGTTGTTTTATAAACTAAATAATTTATATAATTTAAATAGGTGAACTTGAGAAGGTTAGTTTATGTTATTAAAACCTAATTTCTCAAGATCACCTATGTTTAACTAATGAATTTAATTAAAAATGAAGATTTATGAAAAATGGTAAAAAAAGAAAATCTGTTTAATTTTGTAAATAAACATTTTCCCCTCTCTCCAAAAAGGGTATGGACTGTATGGATCTCGGGTTGAATAATGCTGTTGATGTGGTAGGAAGGTATCGAAATAGGTACTTCTGCTTTATTTATAACGTGAGTCAGTTTCTGAAAACTGCTGACAATGAGCATCGCATCGATTGTGTTTTGGTTTTTGCGGTCATCGTACGTCGTCGAACTTTTTGCTGTGGCAACAAATTGTTTCTTTTGCAAAATATTATGATCTATTTTTGTTATTGTTGTTATCCCCTTACTATTGTAGGTGCCATGCCAAATTGTAAATTGGGAGGCAAGAATTTAAAAATGTTTTGTTGCATATTTAAATTGGCAAAATGTTTATGACTTATTTGCCATTGTCCTTCCGCCTCTTCAGTAAATTTTGAGTTGGAATATTTCTTCTTTTGGGATTTCTTTCGAATAAGGATTGTTGCTTCTTGTTTAAAAGTCTGCTTCTCTTTAATATGTCTTCTTGACTTTTGGTTATGTTTGGACTTTTTATTCTAAAATGAACCAATTTTGTTTTTGGCTTTAAATTGAGGACTTTTTTTACATTGCTATTTAATTTGACATGCTGAATTTTCGTGTCTCTTACAAAGGTTTAATCTTGTATAACCAAGATGACTGGAGTTATCTGAGCATATTTTTTGTTCCGATATACATGATCTGGGTAACATTCTAAGTTCTGTTCTTTTTCAGTTTCTTCTGTTTGAATAAAGTTGCTTATTTTATGGTTTGTCTTTGTTTCTTTGCTTACTTCTTTCTCTTTGAGTGTATATATTTATTTTCTTAAATACTGAAAAAAGTCTTCGATTGTGGAAATTTTATTTTGAAACCCTTGGAACCAAATATCGTACGAATTTTCTAGTTCAGATGTCAATTTCTTTGACAATAATTTCATCAATGGTAGGTCCCAAGTTTCTGTATTTTGCCCAGAGGTTTGAATGTCTCTAAAGCACGGACGGCTCATCTCATAAGGCTGTTGTAATTCTTTAACTGTTTCTTCATCCATACTTGGGATGTCTCGGATATCATCTAAATGATCCATAATGACGTTTGGAATGTGAAAAATTTCATTGTACTTAAAATCAGTTGATGGGCTCTTGTTCAACTCTTCAATTCTTTCAATTAAGTACTGAAGAACTTCTTTCAATGTGGGCAATCTGCCTAGTTCGTAGTTTACCCATTCATGGTGTAAAATGTGCGTCTCGACATCCCATTTTTGGTAAATTATGTTTATGATTATTGGCTCCCAATTGACTTTAATCGCTTGTGAAAATTCAAGTACATCTTCGGCATGCAGTAGGAGCTTTTTTAGTTCTTGTGATGACGTATACTCCATTATATGTATGTCTAGAAGGCAATCTAGAAGGTGTGAGCTCATTTTATATCTTCTTAGCTGTCTTTCTAGCAATATTCTTTCTAGATTTTTCCTATCATTGTGGTCCGTTGGCTCTTGTACTGGTTTCTTCTTAATGATTTTTTTGTTTATGTTGGTGTTGGCCTGTTAATTATGAAGGTTGCGTAGCGGCTTCGGACAGGACAAGTGTACGGACAGTCGCACGGGCAGGTGGACGGCTTTTTAACGCTTGTACAATGGACGGACTTTCTCGTGGAAGGTCGCTCTAGTTGAAGCTCTCTTGAATAGGGGCTTCGGACAAGTGTACGGATAGTAGTACTGCCAGGAGGACGGCTTTTTGCAGCTTGTAGAATGGACGGACTTTCTCGTGGAAGGTCGCTTTAGTGGACGGTTGAAGCTGTCTTGAGTACTGGTTTCGGACTGGACAAGTGTACGAACTGTCGTACCGGCAGGTGGACGGTTTTTCGACGCTTGTAGAATGGATGGACTTTCTCGTGGAAGGTCGCTCTGGTTGAAGCTCTCTTAAGTAATGGCTTCGGACAAGTGTACGGGTAGTCGTACTGTTGGGTGGACGGCTTTTGCAGCTTGTAAAATGGACGGACTTTCTCGTGGAAGGTCGCTCTGGTTGAAGCTCTCTTGAGGACAAGTGTACGGATATACGTACGGGCAGGTGGACGGTTTTTTGACGCTTGCAGAATGGCTGGACTTTCTCGCGGAAGGTCGCTTTGGTTGAAGCTCTCTTGAGTAGTAGCTTCGGACAGGACAAGTGTACGGACAGTCGTACGGGCACAGTTTTCTGACGCTTGTAGAATGGATGGACTTTCTCGTGGAAGGTCGCTCTGGTTGAAGGTTGAAGTGTACGGATAGTCGTACGGGCAGGTGGACGGTTTTTCGACGCTTGTAGAATGGATGGACTTTCTCGTGGAGGACGCTCTGGTTGAGGCTCTCTTTCGTAGTGGCTTCGGACAGAACAAGTGTACGGATAGTCGTACGGGCAGGTGGACGGTTTTTCGACGCTTGTAGAATGGATGGACTTTCTCGTGGATGGTCGCTCTGGTTGAGGCTCTCTTTCGTAGTGCCTCCGGACAGGACAAGTGTACGGACAGTCGTACAGGCAGGTGGACGGACTTTCTTGTGGAAGGTCGGTCTGGTTGAAGCTCTCTTGCGTGGTGGCTTCGGACAGGATAAGAGTACGGACAGGTGGACGGACTTTCACGTGGAAGGTCGCTCTGGTTGAAGCTCTCTTGTGTAGTGGCTTCGGACAGGACAAGTGTACGGACAGTTGTACAGGCATGTGGACGGACTTTCTCGTGGAAGGTCGCTCTGGTTGAAGCTCTCTTGCGTAGTGGCTTTGGACAGGATAAGTGTACGGACAGTCGTACGGGCGGTGGACGGACTTTCTCGTAGGTGGAAGGTCGCTCTAGTGGACGGTTGGGCTGTAGTGGTGTTCTTCTTACGCGCGTCGGCGGTGGTTTCTTTCTTCGAAGGACCAATTTGCTTGATCCGGCTCGAAGGACCAATGTGCAAGCTGTGCTTGACAATTACACTAGCTTAACTCGGCTTGGTTAAGCAGCGGGATTAAAGTAAAAGTTTACTGCCAGGGAGCGCCTCACTCCCTGCAATGACCAAGAGGGCTTATGGTACAGTAAACTTAAGTAGTTATAATGAGAACAACTATCAAATGTTGAATCTCCTTTATTGAGATAAATCCTCTCTTTTTATATTCAAAAATTGTTATGGTTCGTGATAAATTATAAAATATAAAATTCCATATAATGTGTTGTTTTATAAACTAAATAATTTATATAATTTAAATAGGTAAACTTGAGAAGGTTAGTTTATGTTATTAAAACCTAATTTCTCAAGATCACCTATGTTTAAATAATAAATTTAATTAAAAATGAAGATTTATGAAAAATGGTAAAAAAAGAAAATCTGTTTAATTTTGTAATTAAACAGACACAAACTACCTAATTACTATTTCCAAAAAATTAGGGTCGCCCACTTCGCCTATCATTGGCTGGCCGCCATCTTTTTTTACCCCCTTCGGGGGGAGGGGAGGGGAAGACCACGCCTCCAGGATGATAGGGGGAGGGGAGGGAAAGTGGGCGTGGCCACGCCCGCTGCGGGAAGGGAGGGGAATAAAAGATGGCGGCCAGCCAATGATAGGCGAAGTGGGCGACCCTTATTTTAAGGGTCGACCAATAGGAAGCGACTTCCCCGAAGGGGGGAGGAGCCAAAATGGGGGCTGGCCAATCAGAAGAGAGCTTGTCTCTCATTGGCCAGCCAATGATCGACGAAGTGGGGGATCCTTATTTTAAGGGTCGACCAATAGAAAAGCAAGCTCCCTTCGAAGGGGGTGGGGGGAGAGGGGGTCAACATGGCTGTCGACCATTGGTTGGGTGGTTTTGAAGAGGCCGTATAAACTACATGGTATCTTCGTCCGTCGTTTACTTTTGCATTCCCTTTGCTCTATCTTCCTCTTTGTTACCTACATAGGTGTTTTGCAGCGTGAATTAACGATCGCACAAAAAGAGACGCGTCTCTACGAACCTTTTGTGCTGTTTCTCCGTCTCCCGTATAGCGATAAAGGGGCAAGACACTGCTGGCCATTTACGAAGAATGGAATGCGGGTAGGTATCGATTACTTGGTAGATGTTTGCGAGTTAGACTTTAAAAGGAAATCTTATTTTTGATGTTGTCACGATAGCTGGGCATGGTCCCGGTGTTTATACACATATTTATCGGTGCCATTTAAAATAAATTATATAAGCTGCAAAGTGCAAAATAATTTTTAAAAGTAGGGTCATCCTACTAAATTAAGCACTGTGATTTTAGTACTAATAATATTTTAGTGATTGTTTGAGTTTTTTCGCTTAAAGTGTATAAAAAATTATTATTATCATCATTTTAAAAGTGTAAACAATGATAACGAATTCTGCTACTTAAATGAACCGCTAGTATGTAGCAGTTAGTACTTTTTGCACGAAGCGTGCTCAAAGCAGCAGCGGCGCTAGACCTTCGCGAGATGAACCGCCGTGTCGTGCGCTACTTACAAGTTTTGCAGTTAAAGTCTGATAATTATAATCAGGGCTCTCGCTAGGTTCTGAAATTGCACGGAAAGTCTAATGAAGTTATAAAATAATAATCTAATTTTTGTTGTTGTTTTTGAATGTCGTCTTTTATAATGTATAATTAATGTATTAATGTCGAGTGTAATTCTAATGTCATGGCAACAATTTTATGTTTTTAAACACTATTTATATCGTGTTTTTATCGTGTTTTATTTTGTTTTATGATCGTTTTAATTGGTTTAAATTATAGCTATGGCAGGAAAATGCAATAAATGTAATGAGGCGTGTGTTTTTAAAAAACCTACTAAGGGTAGCAACCAATTGTTTGGCGGGATATGCGACAGGTGCAAAAATATATCGTGCAAAAATTGTGAAAAGTGGGGAACCACTGAGGTCCGTTTTATCGGAATGCTGTCCAGAAAAATCCCCTATTTTTGTCAAGACTGTTCATCTAAAACTAATCCAAATGAACAAAAAATTGAGAAAATTTTCCAGGCAAATAGAAGATTAAGTGAACTAGTTTTAGAGTTAGAGGAAAAAACAGAAGAGGTTAGTTCTCAATACGGTTTACAAATAAAAAAACTACATACCAAAGTGCAAGAAAAGGAAGGTGAAATTAAACACCTACGAAAGCACACCATTGATTTTCAAGATGATGTTTTTGTGGCAGAGCAAGATCTTGAAAACGAGATAGAGAAACAAAAAAAGACAATTGATATATTGAGTCTTAATCTTCAAAAATTAACTTTGGAAAATTCTCAGTTAAAAAATCAAAACGACGAATTTCTAAAAAGAATTGAAGAATGTTGCTGTAAGGAATATAAAAAACTAAATCTAGATATAGATAAAATAAATAAAATGGATGAAATAATTAAAAATTATGAAGCTGAATTAAAAAATAGTAATTTTAAAATAAACAAATTAAATTTAGACATAGGTGATTCATTCAAATAATAAAAATACAATTTTGAAACAAGAATATGCTAATATCAGTGACCTAAATACAGAAATTTTAAAAAATATGACTGATATAGAGAACAAACTTTCAGAAACAAAAACACAAAAAGCAATATCTGATAACAAATTGGCATTTTTTGAACAGACATCGGTAAAAAAAAATAATGACTCTTTATTGTCCAGCACTATTTACAATGATTTAACTCAAAAGAATAAAAATATGGAAAATGAAATTAAAAAGTTGTCGGAATTAAGGGAGGAAGTAAAAGCTAAGAGTGAAGACATTGAAAATTTGGAGACTGAAGTTCAAAGAATGCATCAAATTAACTGCAATCTAACCTATGATTTGGAAAATTATTTAAAGTCGATTGAAGAACTTCAGACAGAAATAGATAAGATTCGAAAACCAGATCCAAATCCTAGCATGGTTAAAAACAATTCAGAAATACCAGAAGAGGAAGATATTTTAACAAGAACGGATTCTCCAAGTTTTAAAAGAGGTGGTGATGATAAGCCTTCAGTTATTCTATTCACAGATGATTTCGGTAAGTTTTTATTTGAAATACTAAATAAATACTTAAGTTTAGAATACAGAGTTCAGGTTATATGCAAGCCATTTGCTAAATTTAGGGATACAGTTATCAGTTACGATTTTGCTAGGAAACTTACGGATAAAGATTTTGTAGTTGTTTTGGCTGGGGCAAATGATAATAGTGTTTCTAAAAAAGATGTGATGGAACTGATTAACAGATGCTTTTTTACCAACTTAATGATATGTCCGATCCCTTATAATAGTGTATCAAATGATAAAGATATTTCAAACAGAATAAATGTAAATAATAAGTTAAAAGATATAGCTATAAATATTAAACAGTATTCTCATCAGGTTGACTATTTAGATGTAGATCATAGATTCGGTGCATCTGAATTCAATAAACATAAAATGTATCTTAACAGAAAGGGATTAAACAAATTGGCAAGATACATAACTGTTTCTATTAAGGATTTTCCAAAAATCAAACATCTATTCTACGACAAATCAAATTCTCCAATGTCTCGAAGAGCACAGAAATCTCATTACGTGAAAGTGAAACGTATTTAATTGAATTTATTGATTTAACTGAGGATTCATCATCAGTTGAGAAAGTAGTCGAGAATGAGCAGCCTTCTTTAGCAAGTGTACCTCTAATACCGCTATTGACTTGATATTTAACACTAATATCTACTATGTAAACATAAACAGTATGCTTGCAGATGGAAGAAAGGATAAATTAATAGAAACGGTAAGAAACCTAAATTTCGAATTAATCCTTTTGAGTGAAACATGTGTAACCGAAGATGTAATGGATTTTGAAATGGACATTGAGGGATATAGGTCCTTAAGATGTAACTCAAATAGTCGCCATACTGGAGGAGTTATTGCATTTCTTCGATATGACATTGAGTGTGAGTTCGTAACAAATGTAGTGCTTGATTATACATATTGGTATTTTCTTTAAGGTTGTGATTAACGGTGCTGAGTGGTTTGTGGGATTAATTTATAGGTCTCCAAGTTCGTTGATTGCAATATTTTTAGAAGCTTTTGAGGACTGGTGCAACGAATATCCAGTTAATAACAGAAGAGTGCTTTTTATTGGAGATTTTAATATTGATTTTACTTCTGACGATTTTTATACTAAGAAAATTAAAAATATTTTATCAATTTACGGATTACAACAACTAGTTAATAGTTATACTAGAATAACTAATAATAGTAAATCAATAATAGATCTAGTCATAACCAACTGTGATGACTTAAAATGCAATATTAATTCTAGTCCTAAAATAAGTGATCACTTTTGTTTAGTAGTAAATTTAAATAAAGATCGCAGTATTAGCAATAAAAGTATACGGTCAAAACAAGTAAGAAATTTTAAGAGTTCTAATTTAGATAGGATATGTCTCACATTGTTAGAATTTGATTGGCCATTAAATGGCGGCTGTGTTGACATGATATATAATATTATTTTAAAAAATTGTGAATGTGTCGTAAATGAAATTTGTCCACTTAAAATAGTTAAAATCCGTGGTAACGATTTACCATGGTATGATTGAGAGGTTCACTTAGCAGCCAGAAATAGAGATATTTCATTTAAAGACTTTTTAAAAAACAAGGATGAAAGTAAAAAAAGTTTATGTTGGGAAAACTATAAACAAAAGAGAAATTATGTCGTTAATTTGTTAAAAACAAAGAAATCAAAATTTTTTGAACAAGAAATTGACGAAAATTTTAATAATAATAAATTAATGTGGCGAATTTAAAAAAAAAAATAAAATCTAATGATAAAGGCTTTAATTACAGTTCTGTCATTTTTTTTCTCTGTTTCTGGTGAGTTAAAAATTGCAAATAGTTTTAATAAATTCTTTGTTAATAGTGCAGTTGACATAGCTAATAGTATTGGTGGTAGGGAAACTTGGTCATCTGAAGGCTATCCCGAAATATCTAGTAGCTTGAATACGTTTGAAAAGCTATCATTAAGAAATCTTAAATATATTATAGCATCTCTTGATAATAAAAGTAACCCTGCTGATATTTTAAATTCAAAGATGCTTAAAAATGTTAGCCAAGTGATAGGTCATGTGTTACTTCACTTAATTAATACTTCATTCGAAACTGGTAGATTTCCAAAGTTGCTCAAAACAAGCGTTATTCCAATCCCCAAAGTACCCAATCCAAAAAATGCTAGTGATTTTAGGCCTATTAATGCATTGCCAGCAATTGAAAAGATAATTGAAGTAGCGGCTTATAATCAATTAATGCACTACTTTTCTTCTAACAATATATTTATCGAAAACCAGTCTGGATTTCGGGCAAAGCACTCATGTGAGACTGCACTGCAGTTAACGCTTACCAATTGGCACCAAGCTATAGAGGATGGTCAATACGTTGTAGTAGTTTTCTTAGACTTTAAGCGAGCTTTCGAGACCATTGATAGGGAGATTTTGTGAAAAAAGTTGGAGTACTATGGGATTGGAGGAAAAGTACTGCAGTGGGTTGGTGAATATTTAAATGATAGATCGCAGGTTACAGTTATTAATAATTCCATATCAACGATAGAGTCTAATAACTTGGGTGTACCACAGGGAAGTGTATTGGGACCACTGTTTTTTATAACATATGTGAACGATATTGCATTAAAACTTGGATGTGACTATCTTAACTTATTTGCAGATGATACTTGTAGGAACAAAAGATAAAGATCTAAATTCAGCTATATGTAGAATCAACAATCAACTTAAAATAATTTCTAACTATAATAAGGTAAATAAACTTAAACTTAATACTTCTAAAACTAAAGCAATGATTCTGTGTAAGCAGCATTTATATCGAAAAATTGATTTTAATCAAATAAATATATCTATCGATGGAGAAAAAATCGAAATTGTAGATGACACAAAATATTTGGGATTCATGTTGGAAAGAACATTGAACTTAAAGACACATTTTGAATATGTTTATAAAAAAATTGCAAAAAAATTATATTTTCTTTCACGTGTATCGAGACACTTATCAATGAAGTAGACTATTACAGTATATAAAACTATAGTTCAACCGCACTTTGATTACTGTGCCAGTGTTTTATACTTCTTAGACAGTAATTGCAAAGGAGCTCTTCAAAAACTACAAAATCGAGGCATGCGTATAATACTTAAATGCAACAGAAGGACTCCTATAGACACTATGTTAAGCACATTAGATTGGCTAAGTGTGAGCAACCGCCACAAATATTTTTTACTTATTTTTATTTATAAGATTCTTAATAACTTGAATCCTCCATATTTTGATAGATTTTTGAAATTTAATATGGATGTTCATAGGTATCCAACAAGAAGCAGGTACAATTTCTATATTCCTAAAGTAAAAACAAAGAAATATTCAAATTCGCTTTTTGTTAAGGGGCTTCAAGAATACAACAACTTACCATCAGAAATTAAACAATCTCAAAGTCTTGACATTTTTAAACGTTTTATAAGGCAATTTTTAAATGAGCGTTAATCTTAATTTTGAAGTCATCAAAATTTCTAAATGCGTATTGCATAAGAATTTTGTTGATTTTTTATTTTTTTTGAATGTGTTTGGGTTTAATGTTTTTTCCTTTACAATTTAAGATGTAGTTTTTTATTTGACATTTAACCGTAATAAAGATGTTTATTAGTTTATAAGAGTCGATTGAGGATTTGTATTTGTTCAGCTTTGTTGTATTAGGCATTACTAGAGCAACAAATAGTTATTATTATTATAGGTGGACTTAGTTGTTACGAAATGAGGTATAAAATAAACATAATTCGAAGAAATATATTATTCAGTATTATTAACTATTGTTAACGGTTGGAAGCATATTAAAACGCTTAGGAAGGGCATTATTTATAGGATACCAAATTGCGTATAAAGCTTTTATTAAATCATTGTTATTTTTGTAAGTTTGTTATATAAGTTTTGAATAACAACGATAGTGTAAAAGCATTTTAGAGATTATTTTGCGCTAATCACTTGTATTTTCTTGGCTGGGGAGTTAAACCTTGTTCAATAGTTATTGAAATTGATTATTATTGATGTAGTAGTAATTAAATTTAAGTAGTTGAAGCACATTTAGCAAAAAACCATCAAAAAGTATGTATATAGGTACTTACTAATTACATGTTTAAGGTTACTTTAAGATACATAAGGCTTTTCTTTAACATCAAATTGATGAAATTAATGAAAAATGCGTTTGCCTGTTCACGTATATGGTTCAGCTAAGGTTACTTAAGGCAATTTAAGTTAAGGCTTCTCTAATCCTCAAATCCACGAAATTCATAAAAAATACGTTTACAGATGAAACTAGTGCTTGTTAAAAAAATTAAAAAAAGCTTTTATGCTTTGTTGTGCGTACTTTTAACAAAAATATATTATTTTTAACTGTAAACTTTACAGGTGTTGAAGGCTGACGACTTGTTGAAACTTGTCTGAATCGCTACCTCGCCTTTGTTGTAGTTGTTTTGTTGGTCATTCTGTCGGTCGATCTGTCTAATTATTTCGGGTTTAGATGCAGAAACTCCTCATAAATTATCTAAAAACTAATTAAAATTAAGTGTAAGACTTATTTAAAAAAGTAAACTAATCCTTCACAAACACTATCTTTTGGAAATAGTAATTAGATAGTTTGTGTCTCATCATTGCCTAAAATACCAATGATTTCTTATTTTTGGCATGATTTATGTGTATTTAAAATTATAAACATACATTCCATAGGTATGCTTAATATTAAATATTTTTTGTGACATAAATGCTAATTATAATGGTAATAATAATTATCCACGTTATTTAAATCCGATTTCTTGTGCCTAGCATCAGCATTCCTTTGTCATGGCAAAATTGCGTTACCGAATGTGCTACCTCTACTTTCTTGTAAATATCATACAACTTGTGGTACAAATGTGACCTACATATGGATGGATGCACAACTTGTTATTACATATCTTGTGAACTTTTTGTAGAATTGGCAGTTACTTTGATAAAACGCAAAAACACGTGTCAAAGATAACGTTCAGTATAAAAAAAATTCTAGATCGCGGAAACGTACTTACATACTACCCAATAAATTAAATAAATTAATAAAATATAAAACAAAAATATTTAAGTTATTAAGTTTTAGGTGATTTGATAAAGAAAAATTAGAGGGCTACGCTAAGGACTATCAAGCCGTTAACTAAAAAAATGTTTTAACCTTTGTATGCTAAAAAGATTCTATAGGCTTAAAACCGATTATTTGTTCTGCACAAATGGATCAATAATATCATTCTAAATTCTACAATATTAACTAAGTTGCCGTATCAAGTTTGGTAAATTGTAAACCTGTAAAAATATAATAAGGAGGGAACTATTTTTTAGTCAAATATTTAAATATAGTAACGCAAAGCAGAAAACATTCTTTAAAAATGTATAATGAAAAAAGTATTAAATTATCGACAAAATAGTAAAAATTAAATCAATCGTAAAACGCATTATAATAAAGATTTTACAAAGAATAGAAACATCTAACAAATATGTCACTTCTGCAAGGCCTCGAATGACGTTATTACTTGTTAGTTACTAAAAATGTTTAAAAACTAGTGAAAAAATTAATCAGGGTGTTTTAACCTAAAAATCACTGGTCGTTTCGTCATCTGTTACTGGTTGAGTACTAATATATCGTCTATTACTAAAAAATATCAAAAAATCACAATTTTTTTTAAAGTAGGATGGTTAAACTTAAATAAAAATAACACAAAATTTTTAAAAATGACACCTGTCGCTGCTCATGTCACTTGTCGATTGATCTTAGATTGATTATTTATTATTACAAGCTACCGATTTATTCGTCTAGTACTGTTTAAAATCCTCAAAAGTTAAACAAACTGTAAAGTAATACACAAAATTGATAGCTATGCGTAAAGAAAAATCAGCACATTATTTATGATGTATTTAAAAAATATGCAAAATTAAATAAAAATAGAAGACTGAATCAGTTTAAGTTAGAGCTTAACAGTAAATAATATAATCAAGTAAAGTTTGGCTAACAAAATATATTCTCAAAATTGTATGATTGTCCTTTCCAAGACCCCAATAGTAAATAAAATAAACATTAGTAAAAGATGTTTACATGCGAAAAATAAAAAATATATATGATAGAAAGAAAGTTAGCACTCGAAGGCATGAAAGTTATGACTCGAAGGGGGGAAAGTTGATACTGGAAGAAGAAAAAGTTGGAACTCAAAGGGGGGAAAGTTGATACTCAAAGGGGGGAAACTTAAGACTCGAAGTGGGAAGTTAATACTTGAAGGGAAGAAAATTGTTGGGTACTCAAAAAAGGAAAAGCCGATACTCGAAGAAGGAAAAGTTGTGCCTCGAAGAGGAGAAACTTGACACACGATTGGTGAAAAGTTGAGACTCGAAGGGGGGGGGGGGGGGGAAGTTGAGACGCGAAGGGGGGAAAGTTAGTACCCGAAGAAGAAGAAGTTGGTACTCGAAGGGGGTAAAGTGGGTACTCGAAGGAATAAAAGTTGCTACCAAAGGGGGGAAAGTTGGTATCTGAAGGGGGGCAAATTTGTACCTCGAAGAGAAGAAACTTGACACATAATAGGTGAAAAGTTGAGACTCGAAGAGAGGGGGGGAAGTTGAGACGCGAAGGGGGGAAAGTTGATACCCGAAGAAGACGAAGTTGGTATTCGAAGGGGGCTAAAGTGGGTACTCGAAGGAATAAAAGTTGCTACTCAAAGGGGGGAAAGTTGGTATCCGCAGGGGGCAAAGTAGAGTCTCGAAGGGGGTTCGGTTTGATTGATTGGTACTTAAAGAGAATAAAGTTGATACTCGATGGGTGGAAAGTTGATACTCAAATGGGGAAAGATGGTACTCAAAGGGCTAAAAGTATGTACCCGAAGGTAAAAGTATTACTACTCAAGGTGGGCCTCCTTTTTAAGCTCCTGTAGAAAATATCTAAAGGAAGCAAACAAGACAAATAAAAATTGATGGAAACTTGTACTATGCCTGCTAATTAACAAGAAAACGTATATTTTATGATTGTTGGTACTAAAGTTTGCTTGATTTACTAACAACTTTGAGGTAAATGTATTGGGCTAAAACAGCTGCAACCTATTTCTAACAAGTATAAACCTGTTTTCGACAAGTCTTAACGTGTATCTGAAAAGCACTTATAAAAGGGCGGAGCGTGTTGAACTGCAGTCAGTTAGGTATAACTTTTCACGGAAAGTGCATTATTGAGTTCTATCAGCACAGTGTTTTAGTGAAGTTGGTGCTATACAAAAAAATAAAATGAGTTTTGCAACAAAATTATGTGTCAGTTTGGTATGGTAGAAAATATGGATAAAAATGTTTCAATTTTAAAAATTCTAAAAGATTGTGCTTTGGCCAGTAGACAAATAAGCATTGCTTTAAAAAAAGCCTCTTCAGTTGCTGAAAAATCTCATTTGACGGCGTGCCTGGTTAAACAGTGCAAGCACAGTTTAAAACAAAAAAGCCTTAAGTTTAGTGGTGCGATTGGCACCAAGGAAACAGTCAAACATCCCGTACAATGGGAAGACCTAAAATCAGCTTCCGAAAGCCGAGTTAGAAGTGCTGTGATTACAAATTTACAACATAAGGATCCCAAACAATTTTTAGAGGATTGTTTTAGTTTATTTAAACGAAGAATAGAAAATACATTAAAAAAAGAGGATATGTTAAAAGTTAACACTATTTTAAGTGGAGATTTTCAAATACCAAAACAAGGACAAATTGGAAATGAGACAAAACACTTTAATACCGCTAATGCGATTATTGACCGTAACACAAATTTAAAAAACTGGTTTGAGAAAAATGCTAAAAATTTGTTTTTGACTGACTTGAAAGAATTTGAGCAAAATCAATCTGGATGGTCACTTACAAAAATAAATAATCTTATAATAGGAGTTAATAAATATCATCCTATTAGGGCAGGGTGCCATTTGGAAGTACCCAAATGTATTTCCAAAAAACATGCATGTGTGAACGTAAAGAATGACGACAATTTCTGTTTTGGCTGGGCTGTTGTATCAGCAATGTTCCCTATCGAAAAAAACTCTAATAGAAACTCATCCTACCCGCATCCTCAAGAAGTGTTAAATTTAAAAGGTATAAAATTTCCAATGACTATAAACCAAGTTGCCCGATTCGAAAAGCAAAATAATGTCTCCATAAATGTGTATCGCCTGCAAAAACTTCATAAAGACAGTTTTAAAGTACTGCCTGCGTACATTTCTGAAGAAAAGAACGAAGAGCATGTTAATTTGTTAATGATACAAAATAATTATTATTTGGATAACGAAGAGATTAACGATCTTTCTCCACCAACTTACCACTTTGTTTGGATAAAAAATCTTTTAAGGCTACTAAGTAATCAAATCAGCAAAAAAGCAAAATATGTTTGTTACAGATGCCTGCACTTCTTCTGTTCTGAAGCTGGACTCATTCAGCATATCAAAGATTGCAAAATGATTGGCAGTGTCGTGGTTCCGAAATTACCAAGTAACGAAAAAAAAGTTGTTGTATTTAAAAACTTTAAAAATTAGCAATTTGCATCGTTCATTATTTATTCGGATATTGAGTGCTTACTGCTTCCTGTTGCAGAAAATAGTGGTAAAAGAACCCAAAAATATCAAAGTTATGTGCCTTGTTCGGTAGGATATTATGTAAAATGTGCCTACGATGATTCTTTATCATTTAATAAATCTTATACGGGGCCTGACTGTATGGAATGGTTTAGTAAACAATTACTGGATTTTGCTGAAAACTTGGAAACTGTATTTCTCTGTGATTTACCCCTTGAGCGTTTAAGTAAAAGGCAAAAAATTGACTTTAAGAATGCCAAAAAATGTCATATTTGTGAACAGGACTTTTTAGTTGGTGAAAGGAAAATACGCGATTATAGTCATCTTACATCGGAGTATCGTGGTCCAGCCCGAAAGCTGTAATCTGAACTTTCAGGATAGTTATACTGTCCCTGTAGTATTCCACAATCTTAGCTCCTATGATGGACATTTGATAATTGAAAACATCGCCAATTTGGACGGATCAATAAATTTGCTACCAATTAACAAAGAAAAATATATAGCATTTACCAAAAAAATTAATGAAAATTTAATCGAATTTAGATTTATTGATTCGTTCCGTTTCATGGCCAGTAGCTTGGAAAAGCTAGCTTCATATCTTCAGGAGTACCCACTGGTTAAAAATGAATTTCAAAAGTTGTCTGACGAACAATACAAACTTATTTTTAAAAAAGGAGTCTTTTGCTATGACTATATGAGTAGTTGGGAAAAATTAAGAGACACATCTTTGCCTGAGCAACTTAATTTCTTTAACACGCTCGAAAGTAGAGAAATATCTCCTGCTGATTATGATCATGCCCAAAATGTATGGAGAAGCTTTGGTTGTAAAACTCTACAAGATTACATGGAACTCTACATGAAAGTTGACATAATACTTTTAATGCAGGTATTTCAGAAATTTAGAGAGAGCTGTCATTTAATTTACACAACAAGTATTTTAAAGGCAATAGAATACTGTAAAGCCCAGGCCTACGCTGATGATGGCCAGCTATATGGTAATTTTGATGTGGGTGGTGCGAGGAACGCTGAAGAACTAATTAATAAGGACTTAAACAAAATTCACAAGCTTTCTTTAGAACATAACCTAAAATTAAATGCCAGTAAGTCATATGTCCTCTTTTTTGGGAAGAGGGATAAAGTAACTATTTTAAAACAGCAGCTTAATTTGCAAATTGATAATATTCCTCTAAATGTCGTTAATTCTGCCAGAAATCTTGGAATTATTTTAGATATTGAAATGAGATTTCGTGAACATGTTAAAAAGTTAATACAAAAATCATTTTTAAGTCTTAAACTTCTTTATTCAAACAAACACTTTCTTAATAAAACATTAAAACGCGATTTATGTGAAAGTTTGGTCTTATCGAATTTCAACTACTGTGATTTTATCTATGGCACATGTCTAGATGTAGCGTGCAAAACTCGAATACAAAAAATCCAAAATAGTTGCTGCAGACTTATTTTCAACCTTAAAAAGTATGATCGTGTCTCTAAAAAAATAAAGGAGCTTTCCTGGTTAAGAATGGACAAGCGCATGAAACTTCATTTGGTTAATTTTACCCACCAGCTTTTACAAAGTACCCATTCTACCCCCCTTAAAGCTAAGTTTATAACACGGCAAAATGACCGTATACGTAGTTTAAGAAATGATAACCTATTATCAATTCCTAAATATCGAACTGCCCTTTTTAAAAGAAGTTATGTGTACAATGCTATAATGTTATACAACTCGTTGCCCAGTGCATTGAAGAGTCTAACAATAATAAAGTTTAAAAAAGAAGTAAAAAAATATCTGTTTACAAACTAAAAATGTGACTATTTTTTGTGAAATATTGTATGCTCACTGTTTTTTTTTTCTCCTTATCAATACTATGTTGAAGAGAATAATGTAGTGTTTATATTTTTTTTGTTGATATGCTCGATCAGCTGTCAATGCTTTTTTTGTCTTCTAGTGGTTAAGTAGAATAGCTAATAGCTAGACTTCGCCACACTGAAGCCTATTTGTATGAGAATTGTAATTTATTTTTTCAAATTAATAAAAGTCGTTTTTATTTATTTATTTATTTATTTATTTATTTATTTATTTATTTATTTATTTATTTATTTATTTATAAAACGTATGGTCTGGATCCTGCTAACTATTATACGCTTCCTGGGTTTACGTGGGATTGCATGCTGTCTTGCACGCAACAAAAATTAGAGCTTTTGACCGACTATAATATGGTAACTTTTATAGAACGCGGCATTAGACGAGGGTTAAGCCAGTGCTCTAAAAGATATGTAGAGGCCAATAATAAATATATGCCCAACTACGATTCAACCAAAGAAACATCTTTTTTTATGTACTTTGACATTAATAACCAATATGGGTTTAGCATGAGTCAGTATTTGCCATTTGGCGACCTTAATTGGTTAGAAACTGATGAAAACTTAAATTTGATGTTAATAAAATCGAAAATGACTCGACTAATGGATACATCCTAGAAGTCGACTTGTGCATTCCCGTAAAATTACATGACTATTTTTCAGACTTGCCTTTATGTCCTGAACATCGCTGCCCCCCTAAAGAAAAGAGCTCAAAAATATAAAACTGATGGCTACATTGGCTAATAAAAAGGAATACGTAATTCATTATAGAAATCTAAAGCAGGCATTATAAGTTGGTATAAAACTCGAAAAGATTCATAGAATTTTATGCTTTAAGCAATCTGCATGGCTGAGACCCTACATTGAGTTAAATACTCAATTAAGACAAAATGCTAAAAATGAATTTGAAAAAAACCTTTTTAAATTAGTGAACAACGCCGTGTTTGGTAAAACCATGGAAAATATTAGAAATCATAGTATTGTTAAGTTAATCAAAAATTGGGATAGACGATTTGGAGCTGAAGCTCTGATTTCTCGACCTAAATTCAAAAGCATTACAATATTCAATGAAAACTTGGTTGCCGTAGAACTTCAAAAAACCGAAATATATTTCAATAAACCGATTTATGTGGGTATGTGTATTTTGGACATTGCCAAAACAACCGTATATGATTTTCACTATAACTACATAGTGCCGGCTTTTGGAAAGAACTGTACTGTTACATACACAAATACTGATATTTTAGTTTATAACATAAAAAATTATGATATTTATGAATCAATACGACGCGACTGTGACAAGTACTTTGACACCTCGGATTATGCTGAAAACAATATATATGATATACCAAGGGTAAACAATAAAGTGTTAGGTATGATGAAAGATGAGAATAACGGAAAAATCATTACTCATTTTGTTGGGTTCAGAGCAAAAATGTATGCATTTAAAGCTCTTGATGGTGAATCGACTAAAAACAATATAGGATTGAATGATATGTCAGCTGAAAAAGTGACTAAGAAAGCCAAAGGTGTAAAGCAAAACGTTGTGAAATCGAAAATATTATTTGAGGACTATGTCGACTGCCTAAATAACTTTCAAGAAAAAATGTTTACGCAAAATCTTATAAGATCGGAAAAGCACAAACTGTAATTTTAATAATGGTGTATTTATTTATATTGTGTTTGGTTAGATATTTTTAATTGTAAACTATATATAAGTATAACCTAAATTTAATCTTGGTTTTGCCTATATAATTTATTATAAATCCTGTAGAATTAGCATAAGTCCAGTAACGCCTAATATGTTAATGTAAAAATAAATATATATATAATGATAGTCATAAGCATAAGCATCTATAATAACTATGATCATAGAAAAATATATTCCTATATAAAACTTTTTTAAAATAAACAAATAAAAATTATTCTAAAGTGTTTATTATGGACCTAGTCCAAGTATGTAATACTACAAATAAAAAAAACGAACTATCTATTCAAACATTTTAAGTGGCGAAAATTAAGGGATTTAAACTGAAAGAATTTCGTTAAAGCATTATAATCGCTTTCAAGTAACCCACCCTTTAGGTAAGTTAACTACAGTCCTGCAACAAGTACAATATAGCAAGATACAGGTCTGCTCGATGTACAAGATGATCAGCAAGACCTAAAGGGTCAGCTGATGGTCAAAAATTTATAGAAGGTTAGAATGGGTAGTACAAAAAAGATACATGGGGAAATTACTGCCTCAAATGAAATATTCTGTGAGATCCAAAAAATTACCACGTCTTATGGGGATTTACATGGAAAAAGTGAGCCAGAACCCTCATATATACTCTACTCACAGACACAGAAACACAGAGAGACATCACGATGATATTGCTAGGATAGGTCAAAATACATCTAAATAACACATTTTTAGCGTTATTTCAAAAAAATAAATTCTTCGAAAATAATACCTTCTCTAGCCATTGCTACGCAGGCTAGGAAGGTAAAAATTACTTTCTCAAACTAAATTCGGTAGAATATTTTCATCACATTTTAGATTTTTATGCTTTAAAAAAGTTGGGTTAATTTCTTAAACTCGTTTCCAAAGAGCATTAGTGCAACAGGTTTCATAGATAAAGTGCACTATCTATGTCTGATAGCCGTTCATAAATTTTATTGTGTGGTATGTTGAAAAGGGCATACACACATATTAACAATCAGATTTCAGATTTTAATTCTGCTGCATTTTGAAAAGGGCGACATTTGTACATCTATATTTTAGCAACTTTCTCAGCTATAGGGGAGAGGGTGGAGGGTTCGGCCCCTGGGAGGATTCGGCCACAAGCGATTTTTTTGTGAATATTTAAATTTCCCGCGAAGAAATAATATTTATTGACATACGAACACATGTTCTCTGACTTCAGTAACATGTGGATGGTATCGCTTGCGTTTTTGAATTTTTGTGATTTTCTTTAGGTTTTTTAAGATACAAAGGTAAGTTTTGCTATTTGCAAAATCAAAAAACTCTTGTTGACCTGTAAGATTTAAAAAAAAAATGTATTTAATACACTATTGAGTGCTAGATTGAAGACTCTTTTGCATGTGTTACATAACCTCAAATAATTATAATAAATGACCCACATGGGATTTTGTTTATTTTGGCTTAAAGGTGAGCATTCAGCCACCGAAATCATCCCCATTCTTGATTAGGTTTATTTTTGGTATAAGACTGTCTTAGAAATCATTTGTTGCTTTTATTTTATAGATGCCTCGGAGGTATAAACGTAAAACTGTAGGACAGTTGATGAAAAAATGGTACAAAATGCCATTCGTGCAATATTTACAAACGAATGCTCGCTTAGAGAGGCGGTCAGAAGATATAATATGAAAAGAAGTACACTGCAGTCCAGAATTAAGAAAATGCGCAGCAAAAATACAGATGAGGAAATCAGGAGGAAATTGGAAGATTTAGGGAATGAAAGCGATGGAGACAAACCGCCTATTAACAAGTATGGTAATAGGTATACAGTTACGCAAGTTTTTACATTAGAAGAAGAAAACCAACTTGTGGAATATATTCAAAGATCATCAAATTTAAATTATGGCTTGGACTATGTTCAAATTCAAAAGCTGGCCTTCGAGTATTCCTTAAAGCTGGGGTGCAAAATTCCTAATTCATGGGAAAAGAACAAAAAAGCAGGTGAGTTAGTAAACTACTATGTTTTTTAAAGTTTAAACACTTACCCGAGTATATTTTTTATACCTTCCTCAAAAACACGATTTTACACATTGGCGTTAAATACAAAAACATAGTTTTTTTTGGTCACCGATGCAAAAAAAAATATTTTACGATAAGGGGTGTGTAAAATTCCTGATGTTAGTCAACATGGAGTGATTATATACATAATGTCAGTGAGTTTACGTTAGTGGCTACATGACATCTGCCAAATGTTTGTTTATATACCTACTAATTTTTTTAAAGCTTTTCGCGTGTTTTTTGGTTTTTAATGAAGGTATAAAAAAATATTGTAAAAACTCGTGGCTTAACTGTTTTTTGTACTCACGGTTTTTAAACAACTCGCTGACGCTCGTTTTTTAAAATATCCGTTTTTACAACAAAAAAAACATTATTTTAGCCACTAGTTGTATATCTAAACTACTATTTTAGGGATTTAATGGAGAAAGGGCTTTATGAAAAGGCACAAAAATTTATCGTTAAGAAAGCCAGAAAGTACAAGTCTGTTAAGAAACACTGGATTTAACAAAGCCCGGGTGGACGAATTTTTTACCAATTATAGATTAGTGCAAGGAAGATATAATTTTGATCCCACTCAAATTCACAACCTTGACGAAACGGGCATAACCACTGTCATGAAGCCCATAAAAGTTGTATCGACAAAAGGAAAAAAACAAGTAGTTCAGGTCTCGTCAGGAGAAAGAGGCGAGTTAGTCACTTTTGTAGGAATAATTTATGCCGTAGGAGATACCATCCCTCCAGTATTTGTCTATCCACGAGTGATGAATCCTTCAAAATATATGGTCAATCCGCCAGTTTCGAGTTTGGCTTTAGGTAACAAATCTGGATGGATGACTGCAGACCTCTTTTTGAAAGTTTTGGAACATATTGTCCTCCACACCAAGTGCTCAAGAGAAAATAAAATACTGTTATTAATTGACAATCACGAATCACATTGCAGTGTAGCGAAAATGGAATCGTTTTATTATCATTTCCACCGCACACAACCCATCGGTTGCAACCGTTGGATGTGGGTATATATGGTCCATTTAAAAACAAACTTGCTGTGACTTTTAACGACTGGATGCTAAGCAATCCAGGAACGCCTATCACAATTGCTAACATTTCAGAACTTGCAAATAAGGCCTACATACGTTCATTTACTCCAAAAAATATAGTGAATTCATTTAGGAAAACAGGAATTTGGCCGCTAGACAGCTTTGTTTTTTCTGATTCTGATTTTATACCAAGCACCGTTACTGATAATGATATTCCAATCCAAGCTGAAAAAGAACCAGAAAAACCACCTCCCAGTGTTGGTTTACAAAATAAAGAAATTGATTATGAAAATCCACGGCCATCAACATCAAAAAGCTTGCAAGAAAATGTAAATGAATCAAAACAATCAGATGCACAAACTAATAATAAAAATTCACAGCCATCCACATCCCAGAATTTGCAGGAAGATGCAGCTGAATTAAAAGAATCAGAATTACATCTGGAAAAGCAAACACCTAAAACATTATCTAAAATATCTGACACCAGTGTTCTTGAATCAATAAGACCTTACCCAAAAGCAAAGCGTCAAATAAAAGCAACTAAAAGAAAACGCGAAAGTAAATCCAAGATTTACACGGACACTCCTGAGCTAAATATTAAGCAAACTATTGAAGGGAAAGGGAAAATAAAAAGAGGGTAAAGGTCAAAAAAACAGTAAAAAGAAATGTGTTTTCAAAAGAAAAAACAATAACTCGAGAATCGTCTAGCGAGTCAGACGTTACTATAGAAGTAGCAGATTCAGATGGTAGCGAGTCGTTTATGTCGCTAAATGATATAGATCCAAATAAAAATATTTTAGCGAATGATTTTCTTCTCGTTAAATTTGAAAAGCAGAAGAACAACGCTTGTTATTATATAGGACAAGTTCTCGAAATCGACAATGATACCTATCAAGTAAAGTTCTTAAGGCGAAAGGGGAATTCAAAAAGCTTTCACTTTCCTATTATTGATGACATAGCGATGGTGCAAGCAACTGATATTCAAGCTAAGCTTACAGGACCAAAAAAAGCAGGAACTGCACGAACACAGTCTTTGTTCCGATTCAATTACAATTTTGACGGAATTGATGTTCGCTAAAATGTTTTGTATAGGTACCTACTCAATATTCTGGAGTAAATTAACGTTGTTTATTAAGTAATATTTTTTGTAGCTAGGCATTTTTGTTTAATTTAGATAAGATTATTTTTTACTTAATAAATACTTACTTTTCTATAAGAATTTAAACATCGGCCGAATCCTCCCTCGGTGCGGGAGGGTTGGGCCAAATGTCAGACATTTATTCACTTGCCTCAAAAAATTTTTTAAGAGTTTTATAATGCTAATTCTGCTTTAGATCGCTTAAATAATATCTAAAGATCATGCAATTATGTATGCATTAATTATTATTTTAAAATTCTGGATTTTATTTGATTTTGTTTCCAAACAGGCCGAACCCTCCACCCTCTCCCCTATAGTAGCTATAGAGTAAGCATTCCTTTTATGATTAATGTTTGTTTGCAAAAGCAGGTCAATTTGACATTTTAGTTCAAATGGCTATAGATTAGGGGATGAGACAATTCGCCGCGGCCGATTCACCGCAAGCCGATTCGTGGGGACAATGCGCCCGATAATTAATTAAAAGAATAAATAAAAAATATAAAAAAATTATATTTTTTGTAAATTGATTTTTTAAAAATCTACTTTTTAGAAAAGTATTCTTTTTTAAAAAACTACATTTTGAAAAAAAAAAAGGTTTTTTCAAAATGTTGGTGTCTGGACCAGTTAGGATATGTTTGCGATCAATTGTACAAAGGTTAGGTTTAACACAGATTTTAATCTCCCAATAAGCGGTCAGGGAAGGGGAGTTATGATTTAACAAAAACTAAGTTAAGTTGAATTAAAATTAAAAAAAGTTCCCGTGGCTAATTATTCCCGCGGCGAATCGGCTGTAGAATCAGCCGCGGCGAATTGTCCCCTACCGCCGTAACCATATTATGAGCACAGGGAAAAAACGTGCAAAGTCACTCTTAGTTAGTTTGGAAATATACATACATTTTGAAAGTTTAAAACTGGCAAGGTCTTTCCCTGTTGGCCAAATAAATTATTAGTAATATCTTGTGACATGGCCTGTTTTTTCCCAGTTTGAATATTCCAGATAATAATACATATCTTAAGACATCATTTGGCATATATAACCCACTTTCTTAGAAAAAATGACTTTGCACGTTTTTTCCCTGTGCTCTTCATATATCATATTCTATAATCTATAAGCTTTCCGCAATATTTTTGGAAAAACATATATCGATGAAAAACAGCCATGCGGATTACCACCAAACAACGATGTTATGTATTTTAAATAAAAACCTCTCAGTCATAAATTTACATTATTTCCTGTTTAAAATTTTTTATTAGTTTGACGCCAACGCGGGAATCTTATTTAAGCAAGCAGCAAAACCCAAAAGCCAAATTTCCAGTACCAAACCAAACCTAACTTAGAGTCCCTATATGTTGACAGATTTGGAATCCAAACATGTCAACATACAGGGACTCTAACCTAACTCACCTTTGGTTTGCCTACCGGGTGTGCTAAAAAAAACCGGAAAATTTTTTTTCATTATAACTTTTGAACCATACAATTACAAAGAATTCAGAGTTTTAACTAAATATATTTTTTGTCCGCCATCTCACAATCCAAGATGGCGGACGAAATTAAAATGTACCCATGTAAGATGCTCGTTTATTCTTGTGTTGCAAATATGTTTTAACTATTTTTTTTTTAATTAGCAAAAAAGCTACGTTCTTGCCACGCAGAACAAGGTAAGAATCAGCAAAATCGGTTTGGTGGTTTTAAAAAAATATATTTTTGTTTCAACCATTCCTTATAAATCCATTACTACTGAACCGATTTTGATAAAATAAAAAATATCCGGGTGAGAATTAATTTCTTTTTAAAGATCATGATCAAAGTTTATCGCCATATTAATATTTAAGATGGTGGACTGAATCATACTTGATTCTTCAAAATGGCGTGTTTATTTATATTTTCCGGCAATGTTTTAGTTTTTTTTTAATTTATAAAAAAGCACTTCTTGTCCCCCACACAACAAGGAACAAAGTAGTAAAATTGTTGTAATGGTTCTCAAAAAATCTCAACCATTGTATTACAGATTATACGATTGTATTGCCAATCCTGTTTGCATTCATTTCCTTATGAATTCGTTATTACTAAACCGATTTTAGTGAAATAAAAAAATCATAGTGAGAATTGATTGATTGTAATCAACATTTTGCGCCATCTTAAGTTCTAAGATGGCGGCGAATTTCGATTATAACCTTTAAAGAACGATCCATTTTCACCATGATTTTTTTTGTTTCACTAAGATCGGTTTAGTAATAATGAGTTTATAAGGAAATGAATGCAGACAGGATTGGCAATGCAATCGTATATTCTGTAAAACAATGGTTGAAACAAAAACAGATTTTTTTGAGAACTACCATATCAATTTTCCTAATTTGTACCTCGTTGTGCGGAGAAAAAGTAGTGCTTTTTTATAATTTAAAATAAAAGCTAAAACATTTTCAGAAAATAAGAATAAACACGGCATTTTAAAGAATCAAGTATGATTCTGTCCACCATCTTAAATTTTAACTACTCACTAAGATTAGAATCGGTTCAGCAGTAATGAATTTATAAGGAAATAAATGCAGGCATGATTGGCAAGGCAATCGTATAATATTTAAGTCAATGGTTGAAACAAAAATATTTTTTTTTAGAACCACTGCACTGATTTTGCTGATTTGTACCTTATGGTGCGTGGCAAGAATGCAGAAACTTTTCTGATTTAAAAAAATAATTAAAACATGTTCGTAACACAGGAATAAACGAGCACCTTTGAAGGGTACAGTTTAATTTCGTCCGCCATCTTGGATTTTAAAATGTCGAACAAAACAATATATTTAGCCAAAACTCTGATTAATTCTCTGCCAAGTACAGTTTGTCATAATAAAATCGATGAAATAGTTCAAAAGTTGTAATAAAAAAAAATTGTCCGGTTTTTTTTGGCCCACCCGGTATATCATAAAACTATTTACTTTTGTTTATTATGGTCATATACGTAGGAATATTAGGTATATGATTATGGTTACAGTGAATTCCTTAACTTTTTAATACCACCAATCTCGAGGATATCCTACCTTTAAAAGTTAATTGTAAATTTATTTTTTGACATTAATTGATATGGCGAGTTTTGCTTTAAAAAAAAGGGTTCAAATGTCTATCAATATTACGTGTAATGAGAAAAATGTATTTGTCTGTATTTCCGTTAAGCTATTTTTAAAGCTTAATTGAATTACTTTTATTTAAGATGGACTAAAGAGTTTAACCAAGTTTTTAAAAACCTTTTGTTTATGGAGTATAGTGTTACATCTTTACTTTTAGCAACGGTGATACTTCAAATTATGGTTGTAAGTATTAACAGTTCAGACATAATTTATAATCTAATATTCAGGGTGTACAATGTAAACGATATGCTCACAATATTTTAATGGATGGGCGATAGCGGAGGGAATAAGAAAAATTGTATAACATTGGGTTCAACACCCCCCGTTTTCAAAAATGATTAAAAAATTTAAAAAACTTAAACATATTTTTTTTTGGCTCACAAACTTTTAAAATAATTTTAAAATAATATTCCTGACCGTTAAAATTGTAAAGTATTTTAGATCCTGGGAATCGGTCAATCAAAATCTCTCTTTTTTGTCGACGTTTCAGTTTATTCAACCATCATCAGACATTTTCTTCTCTGGACGTTGCACTTCTCCGTAGAACCATTCAGGCATTAAATCCCTGGCAATTGTTGTATTTTAAAAAAATATTCCTGAGAGTAAAAATCGGTCACTAAAATCTATTATCTATTTTTAAATACAACAAATGTCAGGGATGATTCTACGGAGAAGTGCACACTAAGTTGAGATTCGAAAAAACGTCATTAAGCCAATGGCCAAACTCTGAAAATTCATATTTCAAAAACTAAACAGTTTACCAAAAAAAGCACTGAGTTGCAGTATGGTGCGGCCATAGAGATGCGAAAGAACCAAACAGTGAGTTAAAATTCGAAAAAACGTCATTTAGCTAATTTTAGGGTAGGAAATCCCATAAGACCAAAATGGTCAAATTTTGAAAATTCATATTTCAAAAACTATACAGTTTATCAACAAAAGCACCGAGTTACAGTATGGTGAGGCCATAGAGGTGCGAAAGAACCAAACAGTGAGGAAAAATTTAAAAAACGTCATTTAGCCAATTTTAGGGTAGGAAATCCCATAAGATCAAAATGGCCAAACTTTGAAAATTCATATTATTTCAAAAACTATACAGTTTACCAAAAAAAGCACCGAGTTGCAGTATAGTGCGGCCATAGAGATGCGAAAGAACCAAACAGTGAGTTAAAATTCGAAAAAACGTCATTTAGCCAATTTTAGGGTAGGAAATCCCATAAGATCAAAATGGCCAAACTTTGAAAATACATATTATTTCAAAAACTATACAGTTTACCAACAAAAGCACGGAGTTGCAGTATGGTGGGGCCATAGAGATGCGAAAAAACACACCTTGAGTTAAGATTCGGAAAAATGTCATTTAGCCAATGTTTGGTATAGTTTTTGAAATAATAGGGACTTATTGGAATAAAACCTGACTTTATTTTAGAGTCGACTTTATTCTGACACATTCACACAGAAAACCAACAGCTGACCTCTCAAAATTGACATACCAAAGCCAAATTTAATAATACAATCGCTATATTTCATTAAATAAATACCGACACTAATAAATCCGCTTTTTAATTACACAAAGGCCGAATTTTGCTGCAAAGCAGCTGCTTTTTATATGTAAATCTGTCACCATAGGGTCAATTTTAAAATAAGGTCAGGTTTTATTCCAATAAGTGTCTAATATATGTCTGATGGGTTGAATAAACTGAAACGTCACAAACAAAAAATATATATTACAGTATGGTGGGGCGGGCCATAGAGATACGAAAAAACCACACATTGAGTTGAGATTCAAAACAACGTCATTTAGCGAATTTTTAGGGTAGGGAATTTCATAAGACCAAAATGGCCAAACTTTGAAAATTCATATTTCAAAAACTATACAGTTTATCAACAAAAGCACCGAGTTACAGTATGGTGCGACCATAGAGATGCAAAAGAACCAGACAGTGAGTTAAAATTCGAAAAACGTCATTTAGTCAATTTTAGGGTAGGAAATCCCATAAGATCAAAATGGTCAAACTTTGAAAATACATATTATTTCAAAAACTATACAGTTTACCAACAAAAGCACCGAGTTGCAGTATGGTGGGGCCAAAGAGATGCGAAAAAAGCACATCTTGAGTTAAGATTCGGACAAATGTCATTTAGCCAATTTTTGGTATAGTTTTTGAAATAATATGTGTCTGATGGGTTGAATAAACTGAAACGTCACAAACAAAAAATATATATTTTTATTGACCGATTCCCAGGATCTAAAATAATTTTTAAAAACACCAATAAATTATTGCTTTTAATATAGCATTTATATTAAAGTTCATAATAAAAAACAAATTTTCTAAGAAAAATTGCCCCGATAATTTTTTAATTTAATTTTTATATATGATTATTGTTTGTATTTTAATACACGACTTTATTAAATTTCATAATATTACTGTGCTTTTAAATAAATAATAATCCAAAACCGCTTACATGAATTTTTACAAAAATATCAAAGAATTGTCATTATTAAGTTTATCTTGAGACTTGTCAATAATAACCTAAAATATTGACAAAAAAAAGTTTAAAATAAACAAAAAATACAGTTTTTCTTTAAAAAAATGCCCAAATATTTTGATACACTTCACCTAATTTAATATTGCTGCTATGTTTTCTAAAGAAGTAAACAAAAAAGTTTAAAAATTGTCGACTTTGATGCTCTGTATCTCGAAAAAAAATGGGTTTTATTTTTGCTTACATACATTTAAAATACTCTGCCAATATATGGGCCCCTAAGCTCACACTAGGTACTATAGTTATAGTTTACGTGTGAGCTAATATAAGTAAAAACTGAAATATATTTTATTCAACTCCAGACTAAATTACCTTTTGTTTGATACCACACAAGCCATGTTTTGACTTAAACAAAAATTTTTAAAATCTACCCCCACCCTTAAAAAAACAAAAACTATAATGTATTTTGTTAAACTCCGGACTCAATTACCTTTCGTTTGATATCACACACGCCATATTTGCACATAAACTCTAATTTTTTAAATCTACCCCCACCCTTTTATTCGGTTTGTGTTCGGTGGATTTTGTTCATTTTTAGACGGGACCATCTCGACCCAAGACCCAGCCTAGGTACCAAATTTCATTAAAATCGGCCAAGCGGTTTTTGAGTTATGCGCGTTGGTCGTTACAGACAGACATACAGACAGACAGACAGACGGCGCAACAAAAAAGTTTCAAAATCATCTGAAACGCAAAGATATATAAAAAATTTTGAAATCGGAGCAACTTTTTTTTTCTCGAAAAAATTAGGATCACCAAAGCTCACACTACTATAGTATAGTATATGTGTGAGCTAAAATATATATCAAAGATGTGTCATTGTTAAATTTACCTAGAGACTTGTTTCTAATAACCTAAAACATAAAAAAATGCCCTCAATTTTATAATTTAACATTTGTATAACTTATTATTAGTATTTTGATACACAACTTCACCAGATTTCATATTGTTGCAGTGTTTTTTTAAGAAGTAATAAACAAAGATATTTAAATATTATCGACTTTGGTGCTCTGTATCTCGAAAACAAAAGAGGGCTTTGATTTTCTGTTATTTTGACCTGCTGTATCATCCATTAAAGTATTGTGACATTGGCGTACGTAAAAATGAATCCTGGGGGGGCTTGGGTGCGGATTGATAGGCAGAGATGTATCCTGGGGGTGGCTTGAGGGCAGATCGATACATTTTAATCTTTATTTTTGGGAAAAAAATAGGGGTCAGTATTCAGTGGCTCTGAGGAAAGCTTCAGCACCGAACCGAACCCCCGCCCACCCCCCCCCCCCCCCCGTACGCACGCAAATGATTGTAAATCATACCATTTACACCCTGTACACTACCAGATCATTTTGATTTTATTATAATAGTTTTTTTCGTAAACATTTTAGGGTTCTGAGGTAATTTTCAATTTCATTTATTTAATTCTTATTATTAGTCAACTGATGGCTTTGGCTTGGAATGCAAATGAAATTATTGAGCAGGTCAGTACGATTTTATTTAGAAAAGCTAAAAAAAATTATTTTAAAGCAAAACTTGTAATATACTGGGTGGGCCAAAAAAAACCGGACAATTTTTTTTTCATTATAACTTTTGAACTATACCATGGATTTTAATGGGACAAACTGCACTGGACAGATAATTAATCAGAGTTTTAACTAAATATATTTTTTTGTCCGCCATCTAGAAATCCAAGATGGCGGACGAAATTATATTGTACCCTTCAAAGATGCTCGTTTATTCTTGTGTTGCGAAAATGTTTTAGTTATTTGTTTAACTTAGTAAAAAACTGCATTCTTGCCACGCACAACAAGGTACAAATTAGCAAAATCGGTTCGACGGAACTAAAAAAAATATTTTTGTTTCAACCATTGTTTTGCATATTATACGATTGCCTTGCCAATTATGTCTGCTTTTATTTCCTTATAAATTCATTACTACTATACCGATTTGGATGAAATAAAAGCATCCTGGTGAGAATTGATTGCTTTTTAAAGATCATAATCAAAATTTATCGCCATCTTAAAATTTAGCATGGTGGGACAGGTTCATACTTGATTCTTCAAAATGACGTGTTTATTCTTATTTTCTGAAAAATGTTTTAGTTTTTTTTAATCTATAGAAAAGCACTACCTTTCTTCCGCTTAACCAGGTACAAAGTAATAAAATCAGTCAAGTGGTTCTCACAAAATCTGATTTTGTTTTAACCATTGTTTTACAAATTATACAATTGTATTGCCAATCCTGCCTGCATTAATTTCTTTATAAATTCATTATTACTGAGCCGATTATAGTGAAATAAAAAACATCATGGCGCAAACTGATTGATCCTTAAGGTTTGCACCTTGATGTTTTTAATTTCAATAAAATCGGTTCAGTAATAATGAACTTATAAAGAAATTAATCCAGACAGTTGGCAATTCAATCGTATAATTTGTTAAACAATGGTTAAAACAAAATCCGATTTTGTTAATTTGTACCTCTTTATGCGGGAGAAAAGTAGTTTTTTCTATAAATAAAAAAAACATTTTAGCAACAACAAACACGCCATTTTGAAAAATCAAGTATGATTCTTTCCGACATCTTAAATTTCAAGATGGCCGAAAATTTCAATAACAATATTTAAAGAGCAATCAATTCTCACTACGATTTTTTTTATTTCACTAAAATCGGTTTAGTAATAACGATTTTATAAGAAAATGAATGCAGACAAGATTGACAATGCAATCGTAGAATCTGTAAAACAATGGTCGAAACAAAAATACATTTTTTGAGAACCACCACACCGATTTTACTAATTTGTACGTCGTTGTGTGAGGGAAAAGTCGTGATTTTTTATAAATTAAAAAAAACTAAAACATTTTCGTAAATTAAGAATAAACATGCTATTTCGAAGAATCAAGTATGATTCTGTCGGCCATCTTAAATTTTAAGATGGCGATAAATTTTGATCATGGTCTTTAAAAAGCAATCAATTCTCACTAGAGTGTTTTTATTTCATTAAAATCGGTTTAGTAGTAATGAAGTTATAAGGAAATAAATGCAGACATGATTGGCAAGGCAACCGTATAATATGCAAAACAATGGTTAAAACAAAAATTTTTTTTTTTAGAATCACTGACCCGATTTTGCTAGTTTATACCTTGTGCGTGGCAAGAATGCAGCTTTTTCACTCATTTCAAAAAATAATTAAAACACGTTCGCAAAACAAGAATAAAGGAGCATCTTTTAAGGGTATATTTTAATTTCGTCCGTTCTCTTGGAATTTCAGATGGCGGACAAAACAATACTCGTAGTCAAAAGTCTGATTAATTCTCTGGCAAGTGCAGTTTGTCCCAAAATCGATGGTATAGTTCAAAAGTTATAAAGAAAAAAAAATTGTCCGGTTTCTTTTGGCCCACCTGGTAGTTGGGTGGCCTATAGTAAAAAATCGTGTCCTGTGGAATAGTTAAGGAAGGTTTTCTAAAAGTACCCTAGATCGATTTGCAATAGATCACTCAACTTTAAATCACTGGGTGTTTGCCTCCAATTGGAGTAGGAGGGCCTGTGTGACGTCATTAATGCAAGATTGTGATTTCTTCATGATTTTTCACAACCTTTTTTTGTTCGCAATAGAACAATAATTTAATTGTTCTTATGCTTTATATCTCAAGAACTAGAAAAGATATTGTTATTGTTAACTAAAAAAGATATTGTTATATAATAAAAAATAAAAAATTAAAAGTTTTGGACAAAGAAATATAATGAATGTTTTTGGTTTTATACAACCCGCAAACGATTGGGGCACAGCTTGTTGTATTCGAGGTTTCAATAAAAAATACTCTGCCAATCTATGGGCACCTAAGCTCACACTAGGTACTATAGTTATAGTGTACGTGTGAGCTAATATAACTAAAAACTGAAATATATTTTATTGAAATCCAGACTCAATTACCTTTCGTTTGATACCACACAAGCCATGTTTTGACTTAAACTTTAATTTTTCAAATCTACCCCCACCTTTTTTTTAAACTAAAATGTATTTTGTTTAACTCCAGACTCAATTACCTTTGGTTTGATATCACACACGCCATATTTTTACAAAAACTCTAATTTTTGAAATATACCCCCACCCTTTTATTTGACTTGTGTTTGGTGGATTTTGTTCATTTTTAAATGGGACCATATCGACCCAAAACCCAGCGTAGGTACCAAATTTCATTAAAATCGGGCAAGCGGGTTTTGAGTTATGCGCGTTGGTCGTTACAGACAGACATACAGACAGACAGACAGACAGACAGACAGACAGACAGACAGACAGACAGACAGACAGACAGACAGACAGACAGACGGCGCAACAAAAAAGTTTCAAAATCATCTGAAACGCAAAGATATATAAATTTTTTTGAAATCGGAGCAACTACTATCACGGATCACCTTTGTTAGGTGATCCGTGCTACTATAGTATAGTAGTAGTGTGAGCTAAAAAAAAATACATTTTTTGAATTTGCTTTTTTTATAATCTACACAATGTCCTTGACTAATAAAGCACAATTTTAAAATCTTCTATGTGGAATTGATTGTACAGTCGCTCAACATAAAATTTACCTTATGGCTATAAGGTAATTTTTATTAATGAAAATTAAAAAAAAAAAATTAATCAATAATATGATTTTAAAAAACATTTGTGGCCTTTGCAGAAAGGCCAGGGGGTGGTAGAACACCCCTCGGAGGTCCTAGCTGCCCTTTGGCGACAACACTAAAACTATCATAAACGTGAATATCTTCAGAAAATAAAGAAAATACCATTAATTATTCATATCAGGGATTTGAATCAACACCCTTGAAAGTGTATAAAATAAAAAAATTAAACATAAATGAATTTTTTGTAATATATAAAAAGTTAATATATTTATAAACAAATACCGCTGTATCGTTTATCGGTTGCATTATATACATTTTTTTTCTGCAAAATAAGCTAGATCTCATATCCGTCAGGCATGGGCGCATTCAAGGGAGGGGGGGTGTTCGGGGCCCGGGCCTTCCCCAAGCCTAAGATTTTTTTAGATGTATATTTCACGAATAAAAAGATAAAATAGTATAAGATACGAGATTATGAGATGTTGCCCCCCACCAAAAGCCGTGAAGTTCCCCAAGAGATATTTTTGGGTAAGCCACTACGTCAGGGGTCCATTTCTTCCTATTTTTAGAGTACAAAACTGTCTTCAGCTCTGTATGAAAGCAAATGGTACAAGCAAAATACGGAAGTACAAAAAATGGTATTTTTTATGTTATTTAAATGTCAATATCCTATTGAATTAACCATTGGGCCATTTGGGCCTATGAATATTGCAGCAGCTTTGTCTGTAAGTATTTTTGTATTCTAGTTGAGTAACCTGTAGAAGATTTTTTAAAACTGCTTTAAATTGATTGGTAATAAATCACACAATTTTAAGTCACCGGGTGTGGGAGGGCCTGTGTGACGTCTTAAATAAAAGATAGCGGCTTTCTTTATAGTTTTTTCACAAATTTTGGCTAAAAACTTTAAGAAAATTAGCTTCACAGTCTACATGTCTTAATATAGTAAAAAAGTTAGCTTTGTATCTTAAAAACTAACAAAGATACCGTAAAACGAGGTTACTTTGCTCCACTTTTTTGAGTTAATTCGAAAAATTCAAAGAAATAACCAAAAATCATACTATAAAAATGTTTTTTTGGTTTTAATAAAAAACACATGCCATAGGTAATTAGCAAAGGACATTTTTATTACAAAATACTTAGTATTATAAATATTTTTTTAACTGGAACAGTGGAGCAAAGTATCTCATAGTCCGAGGTTACTTTGCCCCACTTTATAAAATATGAAAAAAAAACATTGGTGTTTTATATTTTGGCGTAAACTACACCCAACGTTTAGTTAGCTTTTTCCCAAGCATTCAAAATGGTGAATAAAAAATTTAAAAATAAGTAACCTTGTTTTACCGTATTATTTAAATTAAAATAATTGCTTTTAACTTTTGCTACATCAACTTTATAGAAAAATTGTATGGGTTATGATTTGTTGGCAATAGAACGGCAAATGGTCTATTTTATGTCATTTACTACTTGATAAAATTATCACGTCCTTGCAATTCAACTACACGTAGTAGTAGTGTGGGGTAGGCTCTAGGCATGGCGACTAGACACATGAAGCGCCTTTTTCGCCAACCCCCGGGCATTCCCCCTACTGCGTCCTTCCTTCGCTAAGGAATCTGCCCGTCTTCTGTACAAAGGCCAGAATATCGGGCCACCTCAGATTCAGAAGGTCCTCCTTCTTAAAGGCTTCCTCTTCGAATACCTCTCTTATTGCCTCTTTGTATGCGTCACATGATGAGAGGAAATGCGCCGAGGTCTCGTCCTCGGCCCAACATCGCTCGCACGTCGCATCTTCCTTCACTCTCATCTTTGCCAGGTGTCCTTGTAGGACGCAGTGTCCGCTTAGGACTCCCACTATGGCTCCCACCTCTCTTCGTGTTCTACTGAGCAGCCAGTCCCTACGGTATTTGCTGTATCCTGTCACATACTCCTTCGTCTGTCTAATTTCCTTTATATCTCTTTCTGGGTCCACTCTTTTAGGGCCGACTTCATTTGTCCTCTTGTGAGCCCCAGGAAAGGCTCTGGCCCGACGCATTTCTGCCGGGATCCTCCCCTGGCGAGTCCGTCCGCTTTCTCGTTTCCGGGTACTCCCATGTGGCCTGGAACCCATACGAGCTCTACCTCTCTCACGCCGGCCAACTCCTGAAGTGCATCCGCACACTTCTGCACCAAACCCGCGGACATGGTTGGTTTGCACAGTGCTTTCAGCGCAGCTTGACTGTCTGAACAGATGCAGAGGCGTTTTCCTGTTTCGTTCCTAATTTCTTCCTCCCATGTTACCGCCAGTATAGCGTAAACCTCTGCCTGGAAGACTGTTGCATTGCATCCCAGCGAGTAGCTTTTTCCAATGCCCTTGCTTTCCACCTACACTCCTGCTCCGGTCGAATTCCGGTCTATCAGCCTTGATCCGTCTGTATAGCAGACCGTGGCGTCGCTAAGGAATTCAACTCCGTCCTCCTTCCATGGATCCCTTGGCGGTATGGTTACACGGTATCTCCTTTTCTCCCTTAACCGCTTCTCTGGGCATCGCTGGCCTGTACTTCGATAAAGGAATCTCCTTTTCCTTCACAGTCGCGATCTCCGAATGTCCTTTTGTCCACCGCTCCTTCTCCACACGCCTGCGTCCTTTATCCTAAGGTATGCTGCCATCGCTTCCTTCTTTATCCAGGTGGATAGCGATGAGAGACCCAGGATCGTATTCAGGGCTATGTTAGGAGTAGACCTTAAAGCTCCGATGATGCTCAAGGTCGCCAGCCTCTGCATGCCCTCGAGCTTTTTGGCGTTAGTTGTTTTCCTTGCCCCTGGCCACCAGACCACGGATCCGTATTGGATCCTCGGTCTTATACACGTCTTACTACACGTAGATTTAGTGGAAATAAGGACACTGTTGTTTTGGTAAATATACGCTTTACGCGAGGGGTGGATCGGTATTTTTGGTGTACAGGTTAGGGGAAATACTAGGAAATACTTGCGAAGTACTGGGAAATATACCAGGAAATACCGGGAAGTGCTTGGATTGAAATTTAAAGAAATACTGGAAAATACCAGGAAATACCTCAGGAAACACCGTAGGTAGGTTTTTGGTGTACAAACATCGGTGATCGATCCACCCCTCGGCGTTACGTAATAAAACGTTACCGATGGAGTAAAGCATATATTTACCAGAACAACAGTGTCCTTATTCCCACTAGATCTACGTGCAGTTATTTACTACGTTTATACGTGAGTTTTTGTTACGTTTGTATACGCGCCTTCAGACGGTTGAAAATAAAATCAGTTTTAATGCTTAAATAGGTTTTAATGGTGGTTATACGACAAATAGATTTAACAGAAAATCGGTTTTGGTACTTACAACGGTTTTAATAGTGCTTATACGATAGTTCTTACATAAAAGTGCATTAATAGGCCCGTATAAACAAAGTAAATGTTAGGTTTTCTTCACGCCATTGGTACAAAAATTACTATTAGTGTCTGTATCTGTTGAAAAGTTATACAATATCTCTTTTTTTTTAGAGATTTAAACTTGCCTATTCCTATGTGTCAGTGGTTTCTTCGTAGGTAGGTTTTCTTTAATGTTTGATGCTTTGTACACTATTAAACGAAATTAAAAACAATTTTATTATGCATTTATTTCTTTTTTCCTTAGCTTTCTGGGAAGAAAAAAAATACACAAATTACACTGAGAAAACATGGCCAAGTAGGATTCCTACTTAACATTTTGCACTAGTGGTAAGTGAAGTTTTTGTTTATCCTAAAAACAAAACTCACTTACCATAGGCCGATCTACCTATTTGGCTTGAACTTATGAGCCCTTAGTTAAATTTCTATTTGTCATTAATTTTTATTTATTTAACTTTAATATATTTATGGCAAAAGAAGTATCTATCTATGCTAAATAAGTAGCTCTATAAACACAAGCGATCAAATTATTAACTAACTAACTATTAACCCTTAACAATCTTTCTGTTTGCTGCTAAAGGATTTTCCTAATAAAATTAATTACCATAGTTTTTTAATGACTATAAATAGTTTTTCATTAGCCTTTAATAGATCGATTCGTTTACCCTAAGTAGACATATCTTTTATCTCATATTTATTTATTTATGTATTTATGTATTTATTTATTTATTTATTTATTTATTTATTTATTTATTTATTTATTTATTTATTTATTTATATATTTTGAACAAGTTTCCCAACTTGTTTTTATTTTTGTAAATAATTATATTCTCTAATTTTCACTTAAAATTAGAGAAGCTATCTCTCTTAGTTTTTAAATATTTTTGGGTTACATTTTCTACGCTTACAAGCGTTTTTAGAATATTATTTTGATTTACTTTACGCTATATCTTTCCATATTTTAAACATAAAAACTTCGCGCGCTTCTTCCAGCAATGAAGGATTTGAGATAAGCGGCTAAATTCGGCCTAGCAGAAAAAAAACGCCGATTGTCTGCGAGAACAACTCAACCACGCGCCACGTGCAACTAAAGTCACCGCACCGCTATTATTTTATATTAAAATTGTGGAAACTATTAATTTTACGCTTTAGTTTATTAGATATTAGTGTTTGGAACATTTTGAACTATAGAACAATGGAGAGTCTGGTACTTCGCGTATAATCGGGCTGGCCAGCCAAGTAGCTACAAAAGACATCTAAGGGTAAGTCGTTTCTTGATAATTTTTCATTGCTACGCTTTTTTTTAGTATTTAAGTTTTTAGGCTCTTTTTTTCCTGTTGGAGCCCTGTGGAAAGATACAGTCCCTCTTAACTCCCCCACGTTTTTCTCGAGCTATCTCGAGTGGTCCTTCGGTATATTTTATTTTCTACAGAAGGCCTGACCTCACCATTTGGTCCAGGTTCGAGCCTGATAACAGGACCCCGGGAAAAATTAAAGTCTAAATCGCATTTTGTTAAAAATAAAATTTTTAATAAATACGCATGACCTTGCTCTTTTTGCTGTGCTCGCCGTAAAAATAACAAGTAAAAAAGTACCGAACGCGCATTGTTTTCGCGCATTTCCTACCTCTTTTTGGCTTGGCGTCGACTGCATGTAGGAAAAGTTTCCAACACACGATCTTAGAGAGGTAAATGAGACTTGTTTACATTTTTTATCGCCTATTCTCTTTTCTTTTTAAACGCTTTTAATTTTTAAATATTAAAAATTTCGGAAACTAATCGTTCACCTGTGTTAACGGAGTTTTTTAAAAACATCACAATGAGTACGCAACTTAAGAAGTTAGAAGCACTCCGTAATGTGCAACATAATCGCATTAATACTCTTCATAACTTAGCTAATGCTTGCCTAACGGATGATACAAAAAAACCGTGTTTACAGGTTCGACTTATCGACCTTGATGAAATGAAAGAAACATTTTTTATTTATCAAAATCAAATAATAGAGGCTTATTCGGCAAGTCCGGAGAGACTGGAAGAAGAAAATGAACGCCTTACTGAGTTTGACGACAGCTTCTATGATATTAAACGAATTCAAAAACAACTATTTGAGGTGAAAATTGAAGCTCCTCAACCTCAAAACTTAACGCAAATTTCAAATTCTTCTGATCCAGACCGCTTTATGGCGTCTTTAATGCCAAGACTGCGCATTGTCGAATTTCATGGCGACATCACTAAGTTTCCAACCTTTCTAGATATGTACAATAGTTCTGTACACAATAATCCTAGTATTCCTACAAACGCTAAATTTAATTTGTTACTGTCCTACCTAAAAGGACCGCCTTTAAACGTAGTTAAACACTTACAAATAACCGACGCTAATTATATAATCGCTTACAATACGCTTCTAAAACGCTATCATAACCCCCGCTTATCGGCTCAAACTTATTGGCGCTCCGTGTATAATTTTCCCGCTCTCAAAGACGACAATCCAGAAACGCTGCGCACGCTGCTTGATGTTTTTTCAGAAAACATTGAGGCTTTAAAAACTCTAAATTACGACACTGATCAATGGTGTCTTCCGCTCGCCAACATTTTACTAGATAAATTGCCTGAGGTACTACTTTCGCGCTTTGAACTAGCTAATTCTAGGTCTAATGAAATGCCCAAATATCAAGAAATTTATAATTTCCTAGAAAGTCAATGTAATTCGCTTTATTCGCTACAATCTAAAAATAGATTTAAAAATAATAAACAGTTTTATAAAAATAACGCCTCGCCTTATTATACAAAAACGCTACTTGGTACGGAAAATACTCATTCTAAAGATAGATGCGCTTTTTGTGATTCTAACACACATTCAATATATTTATGTAACGCATTTAAAGGTAAATCTCCCTACGAACGCTATTCTTACGCTAAAAATAAAAAACTATGTTTAAATTGTTTAAGCTCAATACATTTAACAAATACTTGTCAAAGTCTACGCTCATGTCGCTATTGCCCTGGTAATCAAAGACACCACTCATTAATTCATTTTGAGCGAAATTTTAATTACTCTAGTTCCCAAAATCAAAATAGATCACATTTTGATGCTAACGTGAATTTCTCACAAAATCCCTCTAATATTTCTCCCAACGCATCTCCAAGGTGTGCACCACGTGGTTACTTGGCCAGTCAGCAAAGTTTTAGATCCCCGGCTACTGGGTGTCCGCTTCCAAATTACTCTACTCCAAATAAGTTCCCTCAAAGTGCCTCTTCTCAAAATAATCAAAATTTTACTTCGACGTCTTCTAATTCACAAGTACCAATCGCAACTCCTTCGGGTTCTAACCCCACGCATTGTGGTTTTATTTCTGCGCAATCGCAAGTTTTATTGTCAACTATCCTAGTAAAAATTCAAGATGTCCGCGGTAACTTTCAAACAGTTAGAGCGGTGTTAGACAGCGGTTCGCAAAACACTTTCTGTTCTCAAAAATTAGCGCAACAATTGGGCCTTCCAAGACAACCCTTATGTTCAAATATACAGGGGGTTGGAGGCAACTCTCTTACTTCTGATCTAGGATCGATTTTTATTAAAATTTGTAATTTTCAAAAACCAGATATTTTTGTGTCTACGCAAGCAATTATTTTGCAAAAAGTTTGTACTGATTTACCGTCAGTAAAAATAAATACAGAAAATTGGCATTTTGTAAAAAATTTACCCTTAGCAGATCCCACTTTTTACAACCCTTCGCCTGTAAATTTACTAATTGGTATGGATCTATTTCCACTAATTATACAGGGTGAAAAAATCGCTAGCGATGATCCAAATCATTGCTTTGCTATGGGAACTATTTTCGGCTATATTTTGATGGGACAAATAAATCAACCCTTAATTTCTACCCCGCCAATTAATGCTCTTTTTTGTCAAAATGAAAATGACTCGCTTTCGCAATTAATTTCAAAATTTTGGGAAACCGACTGCGTCCCCCAAAAAACTCATTTGAAACCAGAGGATGAAATTTGTGAAAATTATTTTAAACAGAGCGTGTCGCGTAATCAAGACGGCCGGTACACAGTATCCCTTCCCTTTCGCACATTTGACAATCCACCACAGTTTCCCGGAATAAAACAAGTCGCGCTAAATCGTTTCTTATCTTTAGAAAAAAAACTACTTCGCGATAAAAACTTGTATTGTGAATATTCTAAATTTATGAATGAATATTTGGAATTGGGTCATATGGACTATGACTCAGAAAAAGAAGACGATTCAGACAGCTATTTTATTCCACATTTCGCTGTTTAAAAATGAAGCTATCACTACTAAGACAAGGGTAGTTTTTAATGCGAGTATTACTGACCCTTTTACGCATATTTCGCTTAATCAAGTATTATTATCGGGTCCAAAACTACAAAAAGATATTATTCAAATATTATTACATTTTCGCCTTAACCCTGTGACGCTCACCTGCGATATTCAAAAAATGTATCGTGGTATAAATATCAACCCTGATCATCAAAAATACCAAAAAATATTTTGGCGGTTTAACCCTAATGAAAAAGTTTCCGTTTTTAAACTACGAACTGTCACTTACGGAGTGAACTGTTCACCATATCTCGCTTTACGCACCCTTCAGCACTTAGCTGAGTCCGAATATGATAACTACACTCACGCTGCTAAAGTTATACTTAACGATACCTATATTGATGACGTCACTACTTCATGTAAAACGGTTCAAGAGGCGTTAAATTTGCAGCATGAGCTTACGGAATTGTTAGGAAACGCTGGCTTGAAATTACACAAATGGTCTAGCAATCGCTCAGAAGTGATCTCTCATTTAGATCCCTCCTTAGTCAACCCCGCAGTTTTATCTCTCGATTCGGATGACGTCACTAAGGTCTTAGGCCTGTGCTGGCATCCTTCATACGACGAGTTTCGATTTAACATATTACCTAATCAGCAAAGCTGTACAAAAAGGACGCTTCTCTCTTTTTTAGCACGCTGCTATGACCCCCATGGTTATCTTACCCCAGTAACATTCACTTTAAAATATTTGATTCAACAAATTTGGTTACTTGGTATTTCCTGGGACGCCACGCCTACTTTAGAAATAGTTCGTCAGTGGACACTCTATCAATCTGAATTTCAAGTTTTAGAAAAATTTAGTTTACCCCGCCACATTGACATCACCAACGCCGAATCCATCGATCTCTGTGGTTTTTGTGATGCGAGTGAACGAGGGTACGCATGCGTAATATACTTACGTGTCTTACGAAACGCTAAATATCACATATATTTTGTTCTTGCGAAAAGTCGCATCGCTCCACTTAAAAAATTTGTTAGTATTCCGAGAATAGAACTTCTAGCCGCTACTCTTTTATCTGAGGTCTTAAAATACACATATGATATATTCATAAAAAGGTTCACAATAAATAATATTTACGCTTTTTCGGACGCAATGGTTGTTTTACACTGGATAAAATCCCATCCAAGTAAATGGAAAACTTTTGTCGCAAATCGTGTTAGTCTTATCCAAGATAATATTAATCCAGAATGTTGGTTATATACCCCCACATTTCTCAATAGTGCCGATGTAGCCAGCCGCGGCTGCTCGCCGAGTGAGCTTTTAAATCATCCCCTATGGTGGGCCGCCCCTAGTTTTTTACAAGAATCTTTCGATAAATGGCCAACAAAAACCCCGCAAGTCAAAATAAATGACAGTTTAGAGACTGAGGAACGAAAAAATGTTGCTCTGATTTCTTGTGACCGAACAACGGAAAATTTTTTAGATTCGCTTTTAAATAATAAATCCGATTTTTACGCTATTCAACTACTTTTAGCCCGCAGTTTACGATTCATAAATAATTGTAGACTATCCGCAGACGTCAGAAAAAAGACAAATATAGATTATATCGATCTCTTTAACGCTTTAAAATGTTTGGCTAAGCACGAACAACAAAAATACTTTTCTGAAGTAATTCTTAACCTTCAAAACCAGAAAAAATGCATAAAACCCATACAAAAATTGAATCCCTTTTTAGACCAGGATGGTCTTATAAGAGTTGGAGGACGCATTCAACAAGCCATGACTATTTCTTACGGACAAAAACATCCTCTTCTTTTACCCAAGGAAAGTAGACTTTCTTATATTTTTATTGAATATATGCACAAAAAATATTTGCATGTCGGAGTGCAAACAGTCCAATATCTCATTAGTCAAATTTTTTGGATTTTATCTGCCAAACGCTTAATTAAAACGGTTTTATCCAAATGTGTTCGTTGCTTTCGCGTCAAACCGCATTCTTATGAGCAAATCATGGGACAAATTCCGTCCTACCGCTTGATTCCACAAAAGCCTTTTACTTTTAGTGGAGTAGATTTTAGTGGTGCTATTCCTATCACTCTCAGTAAACACAGAGGTGTAAAAACACAAAAAGCATATATCTGCCTTTTTATTTGTCTAAATACTAAAGCTTTACATCTCGAGTTAGTGTCAGATCTAACTTCGGACGCTTTTTTAGCTGCGCTACGTCGCTTTGTTGCCCGAAGAGGCAAATTTCGTTAAATCAAGCAAAGAATTGCTTGATCTTGCAAGAAATGCTTGCACTCAACAAGCTATCGCCTGGAATTTTATCCCTCCATCAGCTCCCCACTTCGGCGGTCTTTGGGAGTCAGGGATAAAATCAGTAAAAACTCACTTAATTCGTACCATTGGCTCGCAAATTCTAAGTTATGAGGAGTTGTACACAGTTCTTTGTCAAATTGAGGCGATTTTAAATTCTCGCCCCTTGACCCCGCAATCTACCGACTGTAACGATCTACAGGTTTTAACACCGGGACATTTTTTAACACATGGACCTTTAGTTTCTGTTCCTGATGAAGATTTTTCAAGTAAACCTGAGAATCGGTTATCGCGATGGAACTTGGTCCAACGAATACAAGCCGATTTTTGGCGTCGTTGGAGCCAAGAATTTTTACATACCCTTCAAGTACGAAATAAATGGTTGGAACCATGCGCAGAGCCAAAAATAGGTACCCTCGTTCTTATCAAAGACGAGTTATCACCGCCCCTTCAATGGCGGGTAGGTCGCATTATTGAAATTTTTAAAGGGCCTGATGGGCACGCTAGGGTGGCAAATGTTCGTACCGCGTCCGGTATCTTTAAACGACCTTTAGTCAAGCTTTGCCCCCTTCCAATTGATTCAGATTCACCTACCGAAAAATGATGCTCATTTTGGTGGGCCGAATGAACAAGTTTCCCAACTTGTTTTTATTTTTGTAAATAATTATATTCTCTAATTTTCACTTAAAATTAGAGAAGCTATCTCTCTTAGTTTTTAAATATTTTTGGGTTACATTTTCTACGCTTACAAGCGTTTTTAGAATATTATTTTGATTTACTTTACGCTATATCTTTCCATATTTTAAACATAAAAACTTCGCGCGCTTCTTCCAGCAATGAAGGATTTGAGATTGTCTGCGAGAACAACTCAACCACGCGCCACGTGCAACTAAAGTCACCGCACCGCTATTATTTTATATTAAAATTGTGGAAACTATTAATTTTACGCTTTAGTTTATTAGATATTAGTGTTTGGAACATTTTGAACTATAGAACAATGGAGAGTCTGGTACTTCGCGTATAATCGGGCTGGCCAGCCAAGTAGCTACAAAAGACATCTAAGGGTAAGTCGTTTCTTGATAATTTTTCATTGCTACGCTTTTTTTTAGTATTTAAGTTTTTAGGCTCTTTTTTTCCTGTTGGAGCCCTGTGGAAAGATACAGTCCCTCTTAACTCCCCCACGTTTTTCTCGAGCTATCTCGAGTGGTCCTTCGGTATATTTTATTTGACCTCACCATATTTATTTATTTATTTATTTATTTATTTATTTATTTATTTATTTATTTATTTATTTATTTATTTATTTATTTATTTATTTATTTATTTATTTATTTATTTATTTATTTATTTATTTATTTATTTATTTATTTATTTATTTATTTATTTATTTATTTATTTATTTATTTATTTATTTATTTATTTATTTATTTATTTATTTATTTATTTATTTATTTATTTATTTATTTATTTATTTATTTATTTATTTATTTATTTATTTATTTATTTATTTATTTATTTATTTATTTATTTATTTATTTATTTATTTATTTATTTATTTACTTACTTACTTACTTACTTACTTACTTACTTACTTACTTACTTACTTACTTACTTACTTACTTACTTACTTACTTACTTACTTACTTACTTACTTACTTACTTACTTACTTACTTACTTACTTACTTACTTACTTACTTACTTACTTACTTACTTACTTACTTACTTACTTACTTACTTACTTACTTACTTACTTACTTACTTACTTACTTACTTACTTACTTACTTACTTACTTACTTACTTACTTACTTACTTACTTACTTACTTACTTACTTACTTACTTACTTACTTACTTACTTACTTACTTACTTACTTACTTACTTACTTACTTACTTACTTACTTACTTACTTACTTACTTACTTACTTACTTACTTACTTACTTACTTACTTA
>OY755039.1:62075446-62080446 GCA_963576565.1 Aspidapion aeneum | reverse complement strand
CGAGAATTTAAAATCGCCTCAATTTGACAAAGAACCGTGTACAACTCCTCATAACTCAGAATCTGCGAGCCAATGGTACGAATTAAGTGAGTTTTTACTGATTTTATCCCTGACTCCCAAAGACCGCCGAAGTGGGGAGCTGATGGAGGGATAAAATTCCAGGCGATAGCTTGTTGAGTGCAAGCATTTCTTGCAAGATCAAGCAATTCTTTGCTTGATTTAACGAAATTTGTGCCATTGTCTGAAAAAAGAGTTTTTATGTAACCTCTTCGGGCAACAAAGCGACGTAGCGCAGCTAAAAAAGCGTCCGAAGTTAGATCTGACACTAACTCGAGATGTAAAGCTTTAGTATTTAGACAAATAAAAAGGCAGATATATGCTTTTTGTGTTTTTACACCTCTGTGTTTACTGAGAGTGATAGGTATAGCACCACTAAAATCTACTCCACTAAAAGTAAAAGGCTTTTGTGGAATCAAGCGGTAGGACGGAATTTGTCCCATGATTTGCTCATAAGAATGCGGTTTGACGCGAAAGCACCGAACACATTTGGATAAAACCGTTTTAATTAAGCGTTTGGCAGATAAAATCCAAAAAATTTGACTAATGAGATATTGGACTGTTTGCACTCCGACATGCAAATATTTTTTGTGCATATATTCAATAAAAATATAAGAAAGTCTACTTTCCTTGGGTAAAAGAAGAGGATGTTTTTGTCCGTAAGAAATAGTCATGGCTTGTTGAATGCGTCCTCCAACTCTTATAAGACCATCCTGGTCTAAAAAGGGATTCAATTTTTGTATGGGTTTTATGCATTTTTTCTGGTTTTGAAGGTTAAGAATTACTTCAGAAAAGTATTTTTGTTGTTCGTGCTTAGCCAAACATTTTAAAGCGTTAAAGAGATCGATATAATCTATATTTGTCTTTTTTCTGACGTCTGCGGATAGTCTACAATTATTTATGAATCGTAAACTGCGCGCTAAAAGTAGTTGAATAGCGTAAAAATCGGATTTATTATTTAAAAGCGAATCTAAAAAATTTTCAGTTATTCGGTCACAAGAAATCAGAGCAACATTTTTTCGTTCCTCAGTCTCTAAACTGTCATTTATTTTGACTTGCGGGGTTTTTGTTGGCCATTTATCGAAAGATTCTTGTAAAAAACTAGGGGCGGCCCACCATAGGGGATGATTTAAAAGCTCACTCGGCGAGCAGCCGCGGCTGGCTACATCGGCACTATTGAGAAAGGTGGGCGTATATAACCAACATTCTGGATTAATATTATCTTGGATAAGACTAACACGATTTGCGACAAAAGTTTTCCATTTACTTGGATGGGATTTTATCCAGTGTAAAACAACCATTGCGTCCGAAAAAGCGTAAATATTATTTATTGTGAACCTTTTTATGAATATATCATATGTGTATTTTAAGACCTCAGATAAAAGAGTAGCGGCTAGAAGTTCTATTCTCGGAATACTAACAAATTTTTTAAGTGGAGCGATGCGACTTTTCGCAAGAACAAAATATATGTGATATTTAGCGTTTCGTAAGACACGTAAGTATATTACGCATGCGTACCCTCGTTCACTCGCATCACAAAAACCACAGAGATCGATGGATTCCGCGTTGCTGATGTCAATGTGGCGGGGTAAACTAAATTTTTCTAAAACCTGAAATTCAGATTGATAGAGTGTCCACTGACGAACTATTTCTAAAGTAGGCGTGGCGTCCCAGGAAATACCAAGTAACCAAATTTGTTGAATCAAATATTTTAAAGTGAATGTTACTGGGGTAAGATACCCATGGGGGTCATAGCAGCGTGCTAAAAAAGAGAGAAGCGTCCTTTTAGTACAGCTTTGCTGATTAGGTAATATGTTAAATCGAAACTCATCGTAGGAAGGATGCCAGCACAGGCCTAAGACCTTAGTGACGTCATCCGAATCGAGAGATAAAACTGCGGGGTTGACTAAGGAGGGATCTAAATGAGAGATCACTTCTGAGCGATTGCTAGACCATTTGTGTAATTTCAAGCCAGCGTTTCCTAATAACTCCGTAAGCTCTTGCTGCAAATTTAACGCCTCTTGAACCGTTTTACATGAAGTAGTGACGTCATCAATATAGGTATCGTTAAGTATAACTTGAGCAGCGTGAGGGTAGTTATCATATTCGGACTCAGCTAAGTGCTGAAGGGTGCGTAAAGCGAGATATGGTGAACAGTTCACTCCGTAAGTGACAGTTCGTAGTTTAAAAACGGAAACTTTTTCATTAGGGTTAAACCGCCAAAATATTTTTTGGTATTTTTGATGATCAGGGTTGATATTTATACCCCGATACATTTTTTGAATATCGCAGGTGAGCGTCACAGGGTTAAGGCGAAAATGTAATAATATTTGAATAATATCTTTTTGTAGTTTTGGACCCGATAATAATACTTGATTAAGCGAAATATGCGTAAAAGGGTCAGTAATACTCGCATTAAAAACTACCCTTGTCTTAGTAGTGATAGCTTCATTTTTAACAACAGCGAAATGTGGAATAAAATAGCTGTCTGAATCGTCTTCTTTTTCTGAGTCATAGTCCATATGACCCAATTCCAAATATTCATTCATAAATTTAGAATATTCACAATACAAGTTTTTATCGCGAAGCAGTTTTTTTTATAAAGATAAGAAACGATTTAGCGTGACTTGTTTTATTCCAGGAAACTGAGGTGGATTTGCAAATGTGCGAAAGGGAAGGGAGACAGTATACCGGCCGTCTTGATTACGCGACACGCTCTGTTTAAAATAATTTTCACACATTTCATCCTCTGGTTTCAAATGAGTTTTTTGGGGGACGCAGTCGGTTTCCCAAAATTTTGAAATTAATTGCGAAAGCGAGTCATTTTCATTTTGACAAAAAAGAGCATTAATTGGCGGGGTAGAAATGAAGGGTTGATTTATTTGTCCCATCAAAATATAGCCGAAAATAGTTCCCATAGCAAAGGGATGATTTGGATCATCGCTAGCGATTTTTTCACCCTGTATAATTAGTGGAAAGAGATCCATACCAATTAGTAAATTTACAGGCGAAGGGTTGTAAAAAGTGGGATCTGCTAAGGGTAAATTTTTTATAAAATGCCAATTTTCTGTATTTATTTTTACTGACGGTAAATCAGTACAAACTTTTTGCAAAATAATCGCTTGCGTAGACACAAAAATATCTGGTTTTTGAAAATTACAAATTTTAATAAAAATCGATCCTAGATCAGAAGTAAGAGAGTTGCCTCCAACCCCCTGTATATTTGAACATAAGGGTTGTCTGGGAAGGCCCAATTGTTGCGCTAATTTTTGAGAACAGAAAGTGTTTTGCGAACCGCTGTCTAAAACGGCTCTAACTGTTTGAAAGTTACCGCGGACATCTTGAATTTTTACTAGGATAGTTGACAATAAAACTTGCGATTGCGCAGAAATAAAACCACAATGCGTGGGGTTAGAACCCGAAGGAGTTGCGATTGGTACTTGTGAATTAGAAGACGTCGAAGTAAAATTGTTATTATTTTGAGTAGAGTAATTTTGAAGCGGACACCCAGTAGCCGGGGATCTAAAACTTTGCTGGCTGGCGAAGTAACCACGTGGTGCAATACTTGGAGATGCGTTGGGACTAATATTAGAGGGATTTTGTGAGAAATTCACGTTAGCATCAAAATGTGATCCATTTTGATTTTGAGAATTAGCGCAATTATAATTTCGCTCAAAATGAATTAATGAGTGATGTCTTTGATTACCAGGGCAATAGCGACATGAGCGTAGACTTTGACAAGAATTTGTTAAATGTATTGAGCTTAAACAATTTAAACATAGTTTTTTATTTTTAGCGTAAGAATAGCTTCGTAGGGAGATTTACCTTTAAATGCGTTACATAAATATATTGAATGTGTGTTAGAATCACAAAAAGCGCATCTATCTTTAGAATGAGTATTTTCCGTACCAAGTAGCGTTTTTGTATAATAAGGCGAGGCGTTATTTTTATAAAACTGTTTATTATTTTTAAATCTATTTTTAGATTGTAGCGAATAAAGCGAATTACATTGACTTTCAAGGAAATTATAAATTTCTTGATATTTGGGCATTTCATTAGACCTAGAATTAGCTAGTTCAAAGCGCGAAAGTAGTACCTCAGGCAATTTATCTAGTAAAATGTTGGCGAGCGGAAAACACCATTGATCAGTGTCGTAATTTAGAGTTTTTAAAGCCTCAATGTTTTCTGAAAAAACATCAAGCAACGTGCGCAGCGTTTCTGGATTGTCGTCTTTGAGAGCGGGAAAATTATACACGGAGCGCCAATAAGTTTGAGCCGATAAGCGGGGGTTATGATAGCGTTTTAGAAGCGTATTGTAAGCGATTATATAATTAGCGTCGGTTATTTGTAAATGCTTAACTACGTTTAAAGGCGGTCCTTTTAGGTAGGACAGTAACAAATTAAATTTAGCGTTTGTAGGAATACTAGGATTATTGTGGACAGAACTATTGTACATATCTAGAAAGGTTGGAAACTTAGTGATGTCGCCATGAAATTCGACAATGCGCAGTCTTGGCATTAAAGACGCCATAAAGCGGTCTGGATCAGAAGAATTTGAAATTTGCGTTAAGTTTTGAGGTTGAGGAGCTTCAATTTTCACCTCAAATAGTTGTTTTTGAATTCTTTTAATATCATAGAAGCTGTCGTCAAACTCAGTAAGGCGTTCATTTTCTTCTTCCAGTCTCTCCGGACTTGCCGAATAAGCCTCTATTATTTGATTTTGATAAATAAAAAATGATTCTTTCATTTCATCAAGGTCGATAAGTCGAACCTGTAAACACGGTTTTTTTGTATCATCCGTTAGGCAAGCATTAGCTAAGTTATGAAGAGTATTAATGCGATTATGTTGCACATTACGGAGTGCTTCTAACTTCTTAAGTTGCGTACTCATTGTAATGTTTTTAAAAAACTCCGTTAACACAGGTGAACGATTAGTTTCCGAA